>NW_012194947.1:493497-589901 GCF_000504015.1 Erythranthe guttata | reverse complement strand
ATGAGACGATAGTAGCGACATTTACCTTTGGAGAACAACTAGCTTGCTTCGATTTTTTTTCTTCGGCTCCACATACTCAAAATGTGATTTGTCCCGAGTGCTTGATTTGTCTTTCCTACTTTTTGCCGGTCGACCTTTGCTAACAACTTTTTCACTTGGCTCCGTAAGGTTAGTCTTCCCTGGGTGGGTAAAATGTCTCAAATGGTTGCGCAATCGAGTTTTTGCATCGAGATCGGCACATTCAAAGAGCTTCTGGTATTCCGATAATTCTTCGTCGATGGTTGGTAGGATGACTTGGCCTGTGGTCGCGACGGGCTCCATACTCATGTGTTTCCAATACGAGCCTATTAACTCAAGTGGGATAGGACATTTGTTCACAACAACATACTCATGAAGTTCATGGCGACATGGTAGACTGTGGGTTGTTCGGATGGCGCAACTACAACCCATATCGCTCGGTTGCAATAGTTTCGCATTGTCCACCTCAACTTTGAGTAGTTGCAGAACATATTTTGAGATACTTCCACGAAGCTCATTGTATATCAACGTTTTGAAAGTGTGCTCGTAAGTATTTTTACTTACTTCAAAGGAAGCCTTGATGTCATTGTGTTGTTCGACAATTTGATTGTGGACTTTCGTATACAAATCCACAAATGTGCCAGTTGAATTACGCACATCCCTTTTCATTCGTCCGTGTGCCCCCTCCACCCTATTAGAAGTGTACGTTCCAAAATGAGTATACTTATTTGTCCACACCGATACAAGTCTCTCCTTGTACGGATCCAACCATGAATTAGCTACATACTCTATAGCCGGGAGTGTTAGAGTAGGTGACCAACAAGCCAACTTGTGGTTGTGGTCTTTCGTATTTATTATGGTAATAAACGAACCTTTATTCGTATTAATGATAAAACACCTTGGCATTCTATATCTTTGTCCCTTTGTCACAAGCATAGATATAGTCCTTACAGTTATTACAAGTACTAGTAATTGATCGTTAGGATCGTGAGATATTTACTCAAGTATTATAACTGTTAAACGTGTTCCTAGTCGAAGGGTTACGCCACTAATGAGGATATCGGCCTTTCCCATTAAGACTAGCACTTAGTGTATGTGTACTGCATCTCATCAGTAAACGGTATTGTGATATCGGCATGCATAAGTGGGTGCTCGTAAGTTGACGAGTTCACTGAACTCCCTCACCCTAGAAATCTCTAAGTGGTTCCCAATAATCGAGTAGAGAAATCTATGGTATAGTTGTACACCATTAGTCCTTATGACCTAGACATCACCGTGACTTCACTAGAGGACCAGCTGTATCGTGACCTGTCCCTGAGTTCCACCGAGGACCATCCCAAGGGCCAGTGTTCGTGCAGTCCGAAATCTAGTGGGAGGTCTGTGCATTGTAGTCGGGGATTCGATCGCTAGAATAGTCTTGGATGTCCTGTGTGTTCTGAAAGTTTGTAATCATTCTAAGTCTCTGGCCAGAGCTGACTGAGTGATGATTAGAGAATTCGATTCTCTAAGTCATGCACGTAAGGATTACAACACTTGGAACGATCGCACCGTCATCGAACATATAAAGAGGTCTCGATGAACCAATGCCTCTAGTTCGATCGGGACATATGAATCGAAGGGACCGTACTGTACGTTAACTATATCTGAAGGTTCTTGCAGGCACTTCATTTGTATCTAGGGAATCATGACGCGTAGTTGCTAGACGCCAATCTTGATTCGTTGGGTGATTAAGGTGAAACGAGTTTCATCTTAATCGTAACTCTAAGGGGACGAGTTTTGACCACAAAGGGTTGTGGGCCCACGGCTAGCTTACACCTGAACCATCGAGGGTCACACTGCTCGTGCACATGAGATCTTTGAATAAACGGTCAAAGGTAAAATATGTTTATCTTTGCATGATTGGAAGTCAATATGATTGGGTCCAACATTCGTAATTTGGAATTATGAATGAGAATAAGAAAAGGAAAAGAATAGGCGAACGTATTAGTGAACCTTCTAAATCGGGAAGTTTCCAAATTTAGAAAGTGCACTGAATTAGGGTTTCCACTTTTGGAAAGTTGGAAATCGAGAGTTGGCACTCGTAATGACGAGGACATTATAATGATTCCGAAAATGTAATCGTTACAGTTTTCCAATCATCGAATTGAGAGAGATGAGCAAGTAAAAGAACTAACGAACTTAAGCTGTTGGGCCCGGTCCAACTTAAGCCCGTTAGGGTTTTATGCAAGACATATAAATACTTGATTTATAGGTCTTGCACACACACAACTAAGAGAACACACGTTCATAACCCTAGCCGCTGCCTCTCTCGATCAGCCACTCTCTCCCACGGCCACCACCACCGCGCCGTCGCCGGAAATTCGCCGGAATCGGCCACCCGTTGGCCGATCTCTTTCGGTATTCCTTTCCTTCTTTCTTTTCTTCCGTTATTCTGACTATTACGTGTCTAGTGCCACGTGTTTAGTAGATCGAAGTATACGAGGTGAAATCCAAGAGGAGGAAGATCGAAGAATCGAAGATGCGAGAAGGCAATTCCGAAAAACTGCTCTCGGATTTTCTGCGCTGCCCAGCGAGAAAATTCGCCATAAATCAACCGGTCATCCGATGGACGTGAAATTTTGACAGAAGCTTCACAACTCATAAATCTACCATCGTCCAGAATGAATTGTTCATCCAGTAAATACGCATGGAGATACTGAAGTCGGAGCAAGGCTGTAATTTCAGATCAGCAAACAGGTTGGATCAATAGGAGTGGGAAGAGCAGCTAGCCATCTTCTCTGCGCGTGAATCACATGCACCGCCGTAGCTCGGATCATCGCCGTTGCTGCCCCGGATTGCACGGATTGGTTTCCGTGGCAATCTAGCTTTGCTTAGTGCGCCTACCTCACGCTTCAAGAGGTAATGTTTCGAATCTATTGTCATTCGATTCGGTTATGTTTAAATTAATATATGCATGTTCGTTTTGATAAGAAACTTGTATGATTTTATGTGACTACATGAAATTGGATTTATTATTTGCGAGCATGATTATTTGATTTAAACGCGAGCATGCTAATTGATTTAATTTCGATTAAGTAATTAAGCATGTATGTTGTTTTTAATTCGCTGGAAGCGCAAAGGTACGCAATTAATTGTTATCTATTATCGGGCATGTGCTTATGTGATTTAAAACTCGTTTAATTCGCATAAAATTTTTGTTTTCCGCTGCGTACGCGTGCCCGAAACCCAACAGTGGTATCAGAGCTCGTTGCGCAATTCAAATCCTCCCAATCCTCATTGAACTCCTCTATGGTATTTCTTTCAATAAGAGCCGAAAAACTCGACTGAAATTGCTTCCATTTGGTGATGTCCTTTGGGAACAATTTCTTACAATTGGCCACTATATTCTTGTTCACATGCCACCGACACAGCAAGTGATGACTCGATGGATACACATTGGCCACTGCTTTCATTAAACCCAAATCTCGATCTGTTACAATGCAATTAGGCCGAGGACAACTGCTCATGGCCTCCTTCAAACAACGCAACGCCCATTCAAAATTTTCCGTCTTTTCGTGGTCCAAGTAGGCAAAGGCAATTGAGAACGTCTTGTTGGTACAAGTAAAACCCACAATCTCAAGAAATGGGAGTCCGTAACGATTGGTCTTGTACGTGCAATCGATGACGAATACGTACGGATACGACTGTGCCAACTTAATGCATTTCGGGTGGATCCAAAACAAGTCGGTAATCGCATTCAACTCGTTCGATCTATGGTACGAGAGGTATTCATCTTCTTTCAACTTGACGAACAATGATTGCAATTGAGATCTCCCATCCAATTCACTGAAATTTAACTTAGAGATATTATTGTAAACTGTCTTCATACCAGTTACATTAGACGGGTCCTTTTGCTTC
Source organism: Erythranthe guttata (assembly GCF_000504015.1). The sequence continues at coordinate 585,986 of NW_012194947.1, read as the reverse complement.
AATGCTCTTAGAATTGCCCTTGGTTTCACCATTGCTTTCTTCATAGTGTGAACCAAGGAAACATCCTCCTTTGATAATCTTCCGGCATAAGAGTGTCCGTGCAAGTTTTCGAATAAGTTGTGGTTGTGAATACCACAACTAACATCCAATTTCCACTCAGCCTTTTCATCATCCTTGTGTTCTCTTGTCCCCTTCAATTTAAACGGACAATTGCATTTCTTTGAACCGGTGCTCCTTTTTCCCGGTCTTTGATCATCTTCACCTGGTACCTTCTTGCCAACATAATGGCCCCCACGCTCACAACGAACAATCACATACGGTGTCCTACGTCCTCTATCCCCGTCACTCGAACCCCCAATCATTAACACCATTCCAATTCTTTTACATACTTCACGAACCCATGCCATTAAAGCTTCTTTTGTTGGGAATTTTTCTGACGTGGTAAATGAATGGGTGCAATCGATCTACACAAAAGTGTCGAAAATATAAGACAAGTTATTTTGCAACAGGAACCAAATCGACACTTAACTGTCGAAAATTACCCATATTTTCGACACTTAAGTGTCGAAAATGGCGTCATAATTCGACACTTAGGCGTCGAAACTTAAGGGTATTTTCGACACATACATGTCGAAAAATAAGGGTATTTTCGACCTGTATGTGTCGAAAATACATGGCGAGTTTAAAAAAAAAAAAAATTCAAAATCGATGTTTTAGCTCAAAAAATACATGAATACATACCTGAATGGGTTCTCCTTGCTCGTAAACTACCATTCTATTGTCATTTGAGGCCATTTTGCAAGTTGTGTAAGGTTTTGATTTCTTTTGTTTTGGGGTTTTTTAGGAGGGTTTTTGGGGAGGGAGAAGAAGGAGGTGGAGGAGGTGAGGGGTTTGTGAGTGAGGAGGGAAATGTTTTTTTCAGGTTTTTGATTATTTGGTTTTTAAGAAAGAAAAATAGTATTTGTAATATTTTTTGGTTTTAATTTTTATTAAGGGTATTAAAGTAATTTACAATTAATTATTTATTTTTTATTTTTTTGGTATTCAACTAAGCAAAAATAAGTATTCAAAATAGTTGTCCCCATTAAAAAATGGTCTATTCACTATTTACTATCATCCTACTATTCACTATCACCAAATTATACTTTTGCGAATTTTTTTGCCTAGTTATATAAAGGGTAAATAGCACTTGACCCCCATGTGGTTTCTCTATTTTGCACTTAACCCCCACGTGGTATCAATATAGGCGGATAACCCCCCCTGTGGTTTACGATGAGTAGCTTTCGTAAGATATTCAATAGTGAGTGTATTTCACTCACCCAATTCGCAAGTGGTAGAGTTTTTCCTTACTATAAATTTCTAAAAATACCCATGTTGCCCTTCTTGTGTAAACCCCACACTCATTTCTAATTTCTTTAAACTACTAATTAAACAAACTTTAGTAAGTCAATTTAAAAAAATATGTGATTTAGTAAAATAAGAAAAATACATAAATTACTAAGATATGTTAACGCACGTACAAGTATTGGGCTTGCTTTCAGTAATTCAAAATTATTGTTTTCTTTCATTTTTAAAATTAGTTAGAAACAAAGTCTTTTTATTTTACCGCCAAAATATAATGATAAAAGTAAAAATCAAAATTTCGCCTTTATACAATAAATCTTTGGGATATTCAGATGAACAATAACAATAAATAAATAAAAAAGTAAAATATGTATAACAAAAAGATTCAACAAACGTATATTAAAAATTAAAATTAAAATTAAAAACTTATGTTGGAGTTGTCATCACCAGGTTTTGCTTGGATATGATCCTCCGCAATCGCACATGAAATTTTGTTCTTTATGTTATTTTCATGGTAATAAAATAATGTGAGCCTTAATTGTTTATCAAGTGAAGTAAACCTAAACAATACAAGTATGAGATAAATAAAAGGGCAAAATAGACATTTAACTCTTTTGGTTACTGAAATTACCAAAAGCTACTCATCATAAACCATAAGGGGGTTATCCGCCTATATTGATACCACATGGGGGTTAAGTGCAAAATAGTGAAACCACATAGGGGTCAAGTGCTATTTACCCTTATATAAATTGAAATTCTTGTAAAGTTGAAAAATGGATCTAGTTAAGCAAATTCGAAAGGAAAAGGGTTATTTTGTCAACAAGGTAGAAAATTAGGGATGTCCGAGTAATATTCGCGGACTCTAAGTACAGGTGGCGGAAACTTATTTGCTGGTTTTGGAAATAATTCTCAGCCGCAGTAGTAACAGAAAAAACCCAACTCCAAATGTTCAACTCAATCGGAGAAAAAAAGAAACAACTTATAATTACAATCCGACCAGCACACACACCGTACGGTGAAATTGCACACACATAAGCCTCCATTCACTCATAGTGTTGATGAACACGAACAAACGACAAGTATTCTAGTTGGATAAAAAGAAGCCATGGCGTTGTCGAACACCGTTGATACGACGTCGTTTTTGGAAGACCCGAATACGAAGATCCGAAAGCCCTACACCATTACTAAGTCGCGTGAGAGCTGGACTGAACCCGAACACGATAAATTTCTCGAGGCACTGCAGCTGTAAGTTCGAAAATTTTGATTTCCACAATAATTTTTCGGATACAAATTTGGTGATTTTGTACTATTGTCTTTAATCTAGGGTTGTGGGGTTATGATCGGAATACCAAACGCAGTTCGGTGTGTGAATTTGGGCTTTTTTTATCATGGATTTTATGTTTTAGGGTTTGTTTCTACGACATGGATAATTAAAGTTGGAATCTTGAGAGGAAGAAATAGGTGTTGGAGATATTAATACTAAATGATACATTTCACTAACAACTTAAGCTTTTGGTTGAGATGGTCATTCAACATGGTATCAGAGCCAGGCCAAATGAAAGGTCCTGAGTTCGAATCCCACCGCCACCCAATTCAAATATTTCAAGTGCAAGGCTTCAAATGTAATTCGTTTGCACTTGAGGGGGCGTGTTGGAGATATTAATACTAAATGATACATTTCACTAACAACTTAAGCTTTTGGTTGAGATGGTCATTCAACAGTTCATTTAGTTTTTGATTTGAGATATTTTGTGGGTCGGGTTATGGTATTTTTCTAGTTCCGCGGAGCTCGTAAATTGTTAGCTAAGTTCGAGATTGATTACCGTGTTATTGAAGAAATTGACAGTTGGTTTTTTTTTCGATATTCAAATTGTGGCATCTTTACTAGTGTTATTTTCGGCAGCTACGTTCTCGTTATTCTTATGCCTTTTATTTACTCTATTGCCCAAACCAGACTTCTCGTTTTCTCTGTTATAATCGATATGTGTAAAAGGATTTTATGTTTTCTGATACAGATTTGATCGTGATTGGAAAAAGATTGAAGCCTTTGTCGGATCGAAAACAGTCATTCAGGTAATTTCCTGAAACGGCAACTGGTCTGTAAAGCTGTGTGTGCACAATACGAGCATATTAGAAGCACATAACACATCGGTTTCTTCAATAGAATTGGAACAATGCAGACTGTGTAGAGAATATTATTTCGATTTTATTGAGTGACAAAATTACATCTTTTTGTAGATACGTAGCCATGCACAAAAGTATTTTATGAAAGCTCAAAAGAGCGGAAACAACGAACACCTACCTCCACCTCGCCCAAAAAGGAAAGCTGCTCATCCGTATCCACAAAAAGCTTCTAAAATCGGTAAGAGTGTGTCAGTTCTATTGAATTTTCTTTTTCTATCGCAACCCGAAAATTGAAATATAACGTACGTTTGGAATATACATAAAGCTCCAGTGGTCCCACAAGCTATATTGTCGTTCCAAGTATCCCCTACAGGAATTCCTGATCCTGGATTTGTGAGGAGGCCCGATTCTTCATCATTACAAGCACATCGTGATATTGCTGTATGGACAGACAATTCCGTTCACACTAACAACAATTCACACGACATCAGAGGTTCGCTTATTTTTTTATTTTTTTTTATGTTTATTGTAAAAACATCTTATTCGATTAGATATATGAACGAACTTCTGTTATGGTGCAGGTGATATCAGATCTGCTGGGCTGTCGGTGCCCGTTATTAACTCTTGCAGTATCGATGACAGCACTCAAAGGACAATGTCAACAGGTGAGATAACCGAAAGAAACGAATGGTGTAACTGATTTTTAGTTTATTTTATTTTGTTTTTTTGCCAATGAAGTATTTTAGTGTATTATCAATTCAGGCAACGGGATTGAACAGAAATGTAAGTAAGATGGCCCAATTGAGTTTATGAAATTGAACATAGTATTTGTCAATGAATAATCGATCTTAAAATACGAGAAACCCGATTAGTGTAAATCTGATGGAGGATAATAGTATGTGGGGAAATGTGGACAGACGGCACATTGCTTGACTTGGTGCGTATCCCCTCATTCGTCTAGGTGCTTTTTATTTTAGTTCAAGGATCGTGAGCTTATTGTTCGAGTCAATGAATTTTATGCGGTTTTCTGTTTTACAAGTAACGAGCTCTGTTCGTACCACAATCATAGGCAGTGTACATTCTAGAAGAAGGGACTCAATTCGAGCAATTCGACCTTTGGTTTTATTGAATTATCAATCTCGTATATATTGGTGAGTGGCATGTGAACCTATAACCATGAAATGATTGCATCTTGTGGAAATTCCGGAATAAGTTCGTGTACATATTTTATGTTTGCTTATATAATTTATTGATATGCGGTCGATTCGTATGTTTGTCTTACTGTTATATTTCGTTTCTGGATGCAGCTCTTCCTGATTTTGCTCAAGTTTATAGTTTCATCGGCAGTGTCTTTGACCCAAATGTGAGCGACCATTTGCAAAAATTGAAAAATATGGATCCAATTGATATCGAAACGGTATGTAGTCTTTTCCACTTATGAAGTATACATAGAGTAAATCGAAGGACGAGATGAAGTTTATTAAGTAGTTAGAATAGTGAATTTAGTTTTTCTTTATCCCGATAAAATTGATGCTCGTAGTCGACAGTGGTGCCTTAAGTATATGCATTGACCATATTACCCTTTTCATTTCCCCCCCTTTGGTCTATTGAACAGGTGTTACTTCTGGTAAGAAATCTCTCCATCAATTTGGCCAGTCCAGATTTCGAGGATCATGTAAGTACTAACCGATATTGAAATCTTGAATTGTACGCGCACCTTTTTTTTTTTCTTTAATATTGGCTAAAATTATGTTTCGCATATTTGTCGCAGAAAAAGTTGCTCTCGTCCAACGAGTTAGACCCTGAAAAGCATAATGCTTGCGTTGATACCGATCCAACCTGTGGAGGTCAATTCAAAGATGATGCATCCTAATTCGGTACGACTTTGATTATTGTTGTTATTATTATTATTGAAATTATACTATTTTACTCGTTCTAATAACGCCGTTTATCGATCACATTATCACAGGGGTGATTTTTATTGGTCTGAATCAATGGGTTGAATGACACGATGTAGTAGACCAATTATTGTTATGCACGGGCGCATACGAAGCTGTCGAATTCCTAAATATTTGTAAGTATTGTTTCTTTGTAGTATGTGCTTTTGGCTGTGCAGTTCACATGTCTTGTACATGTTTGTTGTTTGTAGGCGAAATAAAAATTTGAGAAAATTTGTACTGCGGGAATGTAAATTAGAAATAGTTTGTATGTACATGCAAGTTTTGATCCTCGTTGGATCAAAAATATATATTAAAAAAAAATCGATCCTCTTTTCCAGCTCGTATAGGCTTGTCAAATGTTTAGGTAAACCTACACTCTCATATAGTAGACTGTAAACCATACGAGAGACATAAACCACACTAATAAACCACACTACGCTAACCATATGGTCAAAGGAAACTTTTGTGTTCACAGCATTAGTTTGCCATTACAACATATAAATATGATACACATTTTTGTGTGAAATATAATATATATTATAAGTAGATCTAATCAAACACCCCGTATTTCTGGAAGAAGGCTCCATAGATTCGGGAAATTCTATGATACACTTGGTTATTTATACTGTGTGATTGTAAACTGTACATATGTACATAATTATTTACACATTATATGTGTTTGTTTGTTTAGTGGGTGGTTATTTAACTCCATCTACGATTAACAATCACCCACTGTAACATATATTATAGGGTAAATTACACTCACACCCCTGAGGTATGCTTAAATAACTTTAAGGTTCCTGTGGTATTGATAATTACACTTACCCCCTTGAAAGGTAGTTATAAACTCTAATGGGATAATGCGTTGGATACGTTATTACGATAGAGTTTTAACAGACTATTGGTTTCAGGAAGTGGTGGAGACAACAAAGAGTTATGGGTGAATTAAGAAATATTAGGGGAACCATGTGTCCATATCACTCGATAACTCCCCATGACTCTATGTTATCTCCACCACTAGGTAAAAATAATAGTCCGTTAGAACCATATCGGAATAATGTATCCAATGTATTATCCCGGTAGAGTTTCTAACTACGTTTCAGGGGGTGAGTGTAATTATTGATACCACAGGGACCTTAAAATTATTTAAACATACCTCGGGGTGTCGGTGTAATTTACCCTATCTATATTATATACACAACTCCCGTATAGATTCTTAGGGAATATGTCTAGCCAACTTTCAATTTTTCCCACTTTTCCTGAAAAGGAAAAAGGAAAAAGAAAAATTGCACTTTTAAGCCTCACAAATTGGGCTTCAAATTTGTTCTTTCTTCTAAAAAAAAAATAAATATCTTCACTAAAATATAAACAAATATTTGATTAAAGAAAATACTAACATCTATCATTTTACATTTTGAAAATCCTCAAAAAAAATTGACCCAATGCATTATAAATTACTTGACAATATAAGTTGTCCCATCTCAAAATATAAATAAATATTGCTTAATTTTATCATATTCTTCTTTTGAAATTACCCAAAATAATATCAAAGGGCCAAACAAACCCTAATATATGGGCTGATGCGGTCCATTTGTCCAATAATAGGGCTTCTTCAATTTAACCGAAAATCAAGCCCATTAAAAAACGTGACCCCATATATAAACCCCCAACTCTGCTCCTTCAATTCTAGGGTTTTTATTCAGTCATAAGCTGCTGCATTTTGCTTCACTCCTCCACCGATCTTCTTCCGACGACACTTCGCAGCAACCATGGTGAAACACCGTCTTCTCATCTCTCTTATAACAATTTTTTTTTTTTTTTGTTTTTCAAATATAGTTGTACGATAATCGCGGCTTAATTAATCGAATTGTAATTTGTTTCAGATCATTTCAGAGAAGAACAGGAGAGAGATCTCCAAGTACCTCTTCAAAGGTTTAATTTTTATTATTAATTATTTTTTGTTTTTGTTTTTGTTTTACGCGTGTTGATTTCGTTATAAAAATTCAATCTTGTTTTATTTCTGTGTATGTTTTAACAGAGGGTGTGTGCTTTGCGAAGAAGGATTTCAACTTGGCGAAGCACCCGGATATCGATGTGCCGAATCTTCAGGTGATTAAGCTTATGCAGAGCTTCAAATCGAAGGAGTACGTTCGCGAGACTTTTGCTTGGATGCACTATTATTGGTACCTTACCAATGATGGCATTGAGTTCCTCCGAACGTACCTCAACCTCCCGTCGGAGATTGTTCCCGCAACTCTCAAGAAGTCGGCCAAGCCCCTTGGCCGTCCCATGGGTGGGCCACCTGGCGATCGCCCACGGTAAATGCATTAACTTTTTTCCTAGTTGATATGTGTGTGTTTTATTAACAAGTCTTTCATTTTTTTTTTCTTTTGAAGATTCTGGTAATTCAGCATTGTCGATTATGTTGTTTGTGTGTTCTTTAGTACGTATAAAATTTGTATAGATGTTGGTTAGGAGCTTCTTTTTAGTATTATCACTTGTTGCGAATTTGTGGTGTTCTATTTCAGTTATTGTGTAGATTGGCAGGAATCTTTGGTATGTATCTTTCTACAAACTATGTATATTTTTACTCTGTAGAGTTTGGCAATGGATTTTAATTTGGTTAGTTATTCTATGAATGTCATAGATTTGTGTACTCTTGCATAATGTAAATAGTGTTTTATGTATTTGTTGATGAGTTAAGTGGATTCTTGAATCAAGTTGCCTATTTTATGAAATATTTCTACGGTTTCCAAATTTTGTTTTGATTCATCTATGGTAACAGTGGACCCCCAAGATTCGAGGGTGAGAGGCCACGCTTCGGTGACCGAGAAGGATACCGTGGTGGGCCCAGAGGAGGACCACCAGGTGAATTTGGTGGTGAGAAGAGTGGAGCACCTGCTGACTACCAACCTGCTTTCAGGGTAATTTTTCTTTTCTGATTCCATTCTGCCATGATGTTAATTACTGCTCTTTATTTTGCGCTCTTTTAAATTCCCCCGATTTTCTTTAAGAGCAGAATTAGCTAGGAAATTCAATACCTATTTAGTTTATTTGGGTATAAAAGCGTGATGGGAATATCGTTGTAATGTAAGATGAATCTGTGGCAAGCCTCCTTGATTCAGTTCTGTCAAAGGGATCATTTGCTTAGGTCTACTCTCCTACTGCCCCCACCTTGACACTAGATCGTTGTTTGATTGTATAAATATGTGTTGTAGAAACACCTGCTGCTGAATGTTGTATTTCAACATCATTTTTTGGTGTATTAAAAAAATGTATTGAATTGGGGTTATTGAAAAGGTAATTACAGAGGATTTGAATTGTCGTAGCTTGAATTTCCGAGAAATAGACTTTGATTTGAAGTAGAAAATGGGGCTACCTATATTCAACTTCCAGCGACGGTTCACCATTCTTAAGTAGGTTTCTTAGTATGTTATGAACTATCTATTCATTGGTGGTTCTCTACTTTTTAGTCCAACTCTTGAAATGCATATTGTTTCAGATTATAGTTTCATTATGATATATGGATTTTTTATATCCTTCCTTATCACAAGGGAATTATTGTCTGATAAGTGTCGAGTATAAAATTAAAAATTATTACTGTGGTAGAAATTTCGCTGCTTAACGTGGTATCATATATTGTAAATAAAAGTCGGTGGTAAAGAAGTAGCAGATTATGGCAGCTATGGGAAAATCTCAGTTTGCTTCGTTGAACATGCAGGGTTCTGGTGGGCGTCCCGGGTTTGGCAGAGGCGCTGGTGGTTTCGGTGGAGCACCTCCCAGTTAAACTTAACCACATGTTTGTTTATTCATAGTTCCTGATAGGATTTTTTTGATGTTCGGATTTATGTGGATCGAAAGATTATATTTTGCATGAAAATGTTTCATTGTCCTATGATGCCTTTTAAATGTTCTTTGGATTTGAATTATAATGGATTTTGTTTCGTTTTGGTTTCTTTCTTGCTCGATTGATTGGGCATCTAACTAAGGCCAATTTGTTTAGCTTTAATTTTTTTTTTTTTCAATTACTAAATTGTAATTGTGTTCAATTTTGTTGGTAAGATAAGTTACTCTATTTTCACCTAAGTGTTATATGGGAAGTTTTGACCAATAATTTTTCTACATCAACATTTGCCCATAAAAAACTACTAGTACTACGATAAATTTTGATTCACTCTACATGCACAGATGAGATATATGAGAAATGCAGTGAAACTTTGAGACCGCAAAGTTGTAGTTTAAGTAGTTTAACCTCTTATTGTTAACCGATGTTTGGCGACACTTGAAATGTAGCCGATATCACCAACTAAGTAGGTGGCTAACAGTAAGGTAGTTGGTAACAAATGGATTTTCAAGAGAAAATAAGGAATTTCAGTGGTGGAGAAAGCAAAGGTACCAAGCCACGGGTTTACACGATGATATATTCTCAGTCGTGTTGAAACAAAAACCCGTGATATATTCTCACTCGTGTTGAAACAAACCGCAATTAGAATTGTGATGTTAGTTTGACCTTGAGCTTCAACAGATGGATATCATTACTGTTTTTTTTTTTCATGACGAGTTAGAAGATACAATCTCTATAAAGAGGGTTTTCAAGAAGAAGAAAATAAGGTTTGCCTCTTAAACCACCAAGATAATAGTATAAAAAGGTTTGCCTCTTTCATGAATTCAATAGGCTATCAGAGAAGTAATTATAGCAGTTGTGTCTATTTGAATGGAAGAGAAGGAAAGTAACATATATTCTACTCCTTTATATTGATGGCATGTTGTGAGCTGGAAAAGAAAATCAAAGGTATTAATTAATGAGCTCAACGATCGCTAAGGAATGAGTTTGAAATTAAGGATTTGGGTAACACAATAAATATTTTGGGCATTGACATTTTGAGAAGGGCCAAGTGATATTCTCTAAAAAAAAACCGATATTTGGAGAGGTGTGGTATGGCAACTGCAAAGTCTGTACTTGCAGCTCATTTCAAACTTAGGGGGTGTTTGCAAATGCTTTTGCAAACAACTTATGAGCTTTTCTTGCCTCATAATCTATTTTTTGGTGTTTGTGACACAAACTTCTACTTTTGCTTCTCTAAAAATAAGCTATTTTAAGCTATAATCTCAAAAGCAGGCTTGTCCCAACTTTTTCGGTTGATGGCATTTCTGTAAATAAAAATAAGTTGTTTTAAATATTTTATTTCATTTTTACCCTTTTAATTAATTTAATTAATCCCACGTTTACCCAGCATTACCCTGTATTCACGTCAAAACCCTGTCACATAAAACACCTCCACCTCTACCTCCACTCTGTTTCAGCGAGAAATTCACCATCACAATCACAATAGGTATGAACCTTCATCTTTTTTTTCCGTGTTGTAGTTTAAGGATTAATAACATTAAATCTATATATTTGTGAATTACGCACCTGTGTTTTTCCTCAAATATATGTATCAATTTGGCTTATATGATTTTGGGCTTTCTGATTCCTGTAAGAATATGGCTAAAATCTTGTTTCACTAACTTTGTGTTTTGAATATATATTTGATTTTGTTTTAATTTGAAACATTTATCCTCATGTATTCTAACATGGGTTTTGCATATTTTTTTTTTTCATGTACTTACACAATATGTTGCAATCTTTGTGTTTAGCTATGGGAGTCTGTATGAAAGGGCTTTTAGGGAAAAAATATAATTTTCTTACCTGTAATCTACACATCAATATTAGTTTATCCAAATTATAGCCTATCTGATTATAATCATTCTTTAATGTTAATCTTTGATTTTGTTTTATCAGCACACCACAGTGTGTATCTATGGGTTCTTCATTTAATTATTTTAACATCTCACTTACTGTTTCTGAGAATCTTTAATCTTTCATCGTATAACGACGAAGACTCGCATCCGATTAATGTCACTAGCCACAGAGTTCGTGTTGGTAAAAACTCTGACTCGGTCAAGGCTAATTGGGATAACAAAACCACAGAGGTATTCATTAGGCTGTGTGTCCAAGAAACCAAAGCGGGAAATCGTCCTGGTAGCCACTTTAATAAAATCGGATGGGATAACCTCGTTAAAAAATTCTCTTCTGCTACAAACTGCAACTACACAAGAATCCTACTTAAGAACAAATGGGATATAATGAAAAATGAATGGGGTCAGTGGAAAGCTATTTTACATGGTGAGTCGGGATTAGGCTGGAATCAAATAAAAGGCACAGTTGATGCAACTCCAGAGTGGTGGCATAAGAAGATACATGTAGCTTGAATTTTAAAGAAATGTGTTTAGTTTCTTTATTTTATTAAAGTAGTATTTTAAAATGTTTGTTTTGAATTTCAGGCAAACCCCCTCGCAGCCAAATTTCGAGAGAGGGGTCTTTTGTGTCTATATGAGCAAGAGATGTTATTCTCGGATGTGATTGCAACTGGAACAAGTTCATGGACTCCAAGCTCTGGTATATTGCCACCCCACATGCAAGAGGAAAGAGAACAAGAATCTCAAAGTGAACCATTCGAGGATCTCGAAAGTGGATATCCGCAGTCCGAGCCTCCAATATATACACCTACACCTACTGATGAAACAACCGAAATATCGATTGAAGTGCCAAGAGAAGCACCACCAACTAGTTCGATGAGAAAAAGCACTGAATTTCTTAATCGTATCCGTAAAAAGAAAACTAAGAAGGTCTCTAATGCTGTCAAGATCTCAAAGTGTCTGGAAAGAATGGTTGATGCAATGAAACATGACTCATCTCGCCTTAATGGTGATACAAGGCGTCAATACAGCATACAAGAATGTCTCGAGATATTGGAAAATATGCCCGAAATTGATGAAGGTGGTCCTCTGTGGATGTATGCGACTCGCATTTTCTTAAAGCCAGCTATTCGTGAGTTGTTTTTTACTATAAAAAAAGATGAGATTCGCTTGAAGTGGCTTGAGGAACAAATGGAACGGGACATTAGACGCCGCGCTACTTCAACTACATTAGTTCATGGTTCTCATGAAAATGACCATGCATTATCTGGATGAAAGAGAACATTTGATTTAATACTCTAGAATTGGATGTTATTTTTTTCTAATCTACTTTCTTGTTTGTTTGGTTTGTTGCTTTTTGTTAAGAATTGAACTACTTTGGATGTTCATCCTATTTGGTTTGTTAAGATTTTTTAAGATTTATTTATTAAATGTCATGTCAGTTGAATTTGTTTTTCTAAATACTTTCTCTTGTTATTGACAGAATGGATGATACTGATGACGACTCAAACTCAAACATGGATTCTCTTTCTAAATCATCAGGTAGCCATGATTTAGATTCTTTAAGCAGTGATGAAGAAAAAGAAAGTGTTATATCAACATCTAACAAAACCGGAGCTCAGGTTCTAAATTCAATATGTATCGCGGTCGTATCTTATTATCAAAACTATTTACATAAAACTCCGTGTCACAATAGAGAGTATAGCGGATGGGCTGCTTTGTTGTCTATTTTTAATGGAAATCCTCGACGTTGTAAGGAAAATTTAAGAATGAGAATAGAGACTTTCTTTCTACTTTGTAAGTTATTAGCTGATGAATATGGTCTTGTACCAATGAGAGGAGTTGCAGTTGAGGAACAGGTTGCCACATTCCTTATGCTAGTGGGTCCAAGATGTGGAAATAGACAGTGTCAAGAAATGTTGCAAAGATCTGAATTTACAATAAGTAAATCATTTCACAGGGTCCTAAAAGCATGTACATTGATGTCCATCGACTGGGTTATTCCAATCACAGATAACTCTGTCACTCATAAGTACATTCGAACTAACAAGAGATTTTATCCTCACTTTAAGGTAATTTTCTTTCAAATAACGTTTAATGTAAATATTGTTCTTGTTCTTTATTTCTAAGCGACTAATATTCATTTTATTAAGGATTGTATTGGAGCAATTGACGGAACCCACATTAAGGCGGCGCTTCAGAAGGAGCAACAAACTCCTTTCATTGGAAGAAAAGGAACTCCCACTCAGAATATTATGGTCGTATGTGACTTTGATATGTGTTTCACGTACGTATTGCCAGGTTGGGAGGGAAGTGCGCACGACACGCGAATATTTTACGACACTATCAGAAATTTGGAAAAAAAATTTCCAATGCCACCTCCTGGTTTGATTATTTTCAAGCTCATATTTTTTTATACATTTTAGCTTATCTGTGTAGTGCATTCATTATATATGAGTCTTTTAATATTTGTGATAGGTAAGTACTACTTGGTTGATGCCGGTTATCCAAATATATCAGGATTTCTTGCACCATACAAAGGTGAGAAGTATCATCTTCCAGATTTTCAACGAGCTATTGCATATACTAATCAATATGAAGTGTTCAATCATTTGCACTCGTCATTAAGAAGTACAATCGAACGAACATTTGGGTGCTGGAAAGGAAGATTTTATACAATAAAAGATGTGCCCGTCAATATTCCTTGGAAAGACCAAGTTGCGCTTGTCCCGGCTACAATGGCAATCCATAATTTTATTCGTAAAGTCGACGCATTAGATGAGGATTTCTTACAATATGACAATGACCCAAACTATTTGCTAAAGGACAGAAGCATTCCTCGATCTAATGCCAATATTCATGGACCAGATTTGAACGTTCGTGATGGTGGAGTGGACAAAGTTAGAGACGATATTTGTACTTCTATTGCATTTTCTAGAATTGGATTACATATTCATTAGTGGTTAGGTGTAGTTATGTTTTTATTTTCTTATTGTTCAGATTTCAGGCTATTGTATTTGAATATATAAATTAAAATATTCCCAACAATTATAAACTATTTGGTAGTAATCCATAGTCGTATAGAAAATCTAAAATAAGAACATAGCAGAATTCATGATGTGTACATATATATATATATATATATATCCGTTGAAAAAAATAACAGAAAATTGATTGTAAATTAATTAATTAATTTATTTATTTGTGTATTTATCAGGGTATTTAGGACATTTTATAAATAATAAGTTGAAATTTTAAGTTTGTTTGCAAACACTGCAACTTTTAAATTAACTGCTTAAAGTTGCTTTTATATGTGTTTTGCAAACACCCACAACTTTTGCAAATAAGTGATTTTTTAGAGCTTAACTCATAACCACCAACTTCTGATTTTACATAAGCATTTGCAAACACCCCCTTAGTGTTGGAACAGTCACCTAAAGGGCATGAAAAGAGGAAGGAGATCGACTTAATTCCATATGCAAACATCATATATTGATAAGTGATCTAGATTGCCCTCAGCACACAGAAGACCAAAGGCTGGAAATAAGCTAAAGATTGAGCTGGATTGATGATCAATGCTGAGGTGGAAGAGACAGTTATAAGTTGATGGGGACCACGGTTGGAACTGTCCATGTGTAGCTAGGAACTGCCATTCTGTTAGGGGAATGTGATACACATGAGAATATGATCATATATATTGTGCTCATATCACATAGAAGAAGAGATCATCCAAGAAAAGCAAATATACTCAAGATAGAGATACAAGTTTTAGGTTTTCCATCAGAGAGAGAGAGAGAGAGAGAGAGAGGAGTATTAATGGAAGAGACAGTTATAAGTTGATGGGGACCACGGTTGGAACTGTTCATGTGTAGCTAGGAACTACCATTCTGTTAGGGGAATGTGATACACATGAGAATATGATCATATATATTGTGCTCATATCACATAGAAGAAGAGATCATCCAAGAAAAGCAAATATACTCAAGATAGAGATACAAGTTTTAGGTTTTCCATCAGAGAGAGAGAGAGAGAGAGAGAGAGAGAGAGAGAGAGAGGAGTATTAATGGAAGAGACAGTTATAAGTTGATGGGGACCACGGTTGGAACTGTCCATGTGTAGCTAGGAACTGCCATTCTGTTAGGGGAATGTGATACACATGAGAATATGATCATATATATTGTGCTCATATCACATAGAAGAAGAGATCATCCAAGAAAAGCAAATATACTCAAGATAGAGATACAAGTTTTAGGTTTTCCATCAGAGAGAGAGAGAGAGAGAGAGAGAGAGAGAGAGAGAGAGAGAGAGAGAGAGAGAGAGAGAGAGACTTGTCGCCATTTTTGAGAAATTGATTTCTTAAATATTATATTGAAATTGTAGTATGATCATCAATAATAGTAATCAGGTAGCTACTTTAAAATGGATGTGATCTAATTGATTGAAGGATTAGAAATTGTGGGCATGTTTTAATTGTGCGCGCGCGATTATCTAAACAAAAAAACAATACTTGCGTTATACTTTGCAGAAACAACAACATTTTTTTATACCGGACACTTATCAAAGGTTCACTCATGACTCAACAACCAGACTCAAAAATGAAAACTACAAGGAAAAAAGAAAAAGAAAACACCACTACAAATCTCTTCCAAGCCGAACCATTATTCAATCAATCAACCTCCTCCATTTTGCTTTCCTCGTTAACCGCATCCTCCTCCAGATTGGCCACATCAGCATCCTCACCACCATCGGCATCATCTTCATCAATGCTCAAACCCAGCTTCAGCATCCTATGAATCCTCGCAGCAAAAGTATTCGGTTCGTCCAAACTAAACCCGGAAGTCAACATCGCAGTCTCGAAGAGCAGCATCACCAGATCCTTAACCGACTTATCGTTCTTATCCGCCTCAGCTCTCTTCCTAAGCTCCTCCATTATCCCATTATCCGGATTTATCTCCATAGTCTTCTTGCTCGACATATACGATCCCATGCTGCTGTCCCTCAAGGCCTGCGCCTTCATGATCCTCTCCATATTCGCCGTCCAGCCGTACTCCCCTGTCACTAGACAGCAAGGCGAATCCACAATCCTGTCCGAGACAACAACCTTCTCGATTTTGTCGCCAAGTATGTCTTTAATCACCTTGCATAGGCTCTCGAACGACTTCTTTTTCTCCTCCCTTTTCTTCTTTTCTTCCTCGGTTTCATCTTCGAGTTTCAGTCCTTCCTTAGTAGCCGAAACCAATTTTTTACCATCGTACTCTTTCAGTTGCCCGACGGCATACTCGTCTATTGCATCAACCATGTAGACCACTTCGTAACCCTTCTTTTTAAGTTTTTCCAAGAAAGGCGAATTTTCTACGGCTTTCTTGCTTTCACCGGTTATGTAGTAAATATCCTTCTGTCCTTCCTTCATCCTTGTCACATAGTCTTTCAAGCTTGTCATTTCATCACCGCTCTTGGTCGAGTAGTATCTCAGCAAATCAGCCAGCTTAGCTCTGTTCTGACTGTCTTCATGTATGCCCAACTTCAGGTTCTTTGAGAAAGCTTCGTAGAATTTTGTGTAGTCGTCTTTGTTCTCCGCGATCTCATTGAACATTTCAATGCACTTCTTCACAATGTTTTTCCGAATAACTTTGAGGATTTTGTTCTGCTGCAAAGTCTCGCGGGAGATGTTGAGAGGCAGGTCATCAGAGTCAACTACACCTTTAATGAAACTGAGGTACTCTGGAATCAGCTCCTCGCAGTTGTCCATGATGAACACTCTCCTTACATAGAGTTTGATGTTGTTCATCTTCTTGCGGGTGTCGAAGAGGTCGAACGGGGCCCGCTTTGGTGCGAAGAGGATAGCCTTGAATTCGAGCTGACCCTCAACGGAGAAGTGTTTGACCGCTAGGTGGTCCTCCCAATCGTTGGTCAAGCTCTTGTAGAAAGAGGCGTACTCGTCTTTCGTGATTTCTTCTGGCTTGCGAAGCCAAATCGGCTTCTGCTTGTTGATTAGATCCCACTCGTGGGAAACTTCCTTGATCTTCTTTTTCTTGCCTGTGTCTTTCTCCTTTTCCTCGTCAATTTCCTCAACATCACCTTCTTCCTTCTTCGAATCAACTTCTTCTTCATCGTCGCTGATCTCTTTCTCGGTTGTCTTCTCAGTCCAGAGGTAAATCGGGTAACTGATGAACTCGGAGTGCTTCTTCACAAGATCTTTAATTCTCCTCTCCTCGAGGTACTCCAGCTACACATTGAATATCAAATAAACAATCAGCATCAACATCAACATCAAAACTACAGGAAAAAAAAATGATCCAATTAATGAAGTTTCTAAGCATGTTTAATTACCTGATCCTCCTTTAGGAAGAGGGTGATTTTGGTTCCTCTGCCAAGCTGCTCACCATCATCATCTCTTGTGACGGTGAAGGAACCGCCAGCTTGTGATTCCCAAATGTACTGTTCATCATCGTTGTGCTTTGTGGTGACGATTACTTTCTCCGCAACAAGATATGCAGAGTAGAAACCGACACCGAATTGCCCAATCATGCTGACATCAGCACCTGCCTGCAATGCCTCCATAAATTCTTTTGTGCCAGACCTTGCAATTGTGCCCAAGTTGTTCACCAGATCTGCCACATTCATACCGAAAACAATATCAGTACAACAAATCACACCGAAGACATTAAAACTTCTCAATACACGCAAACACAGCTAAAAAAACAACAAAACTGGAGAGTGGAGATATATCGATCAGATCTACATTAAATGATTCTATATCTACCAGAACCAGGCAAAACTCAATCAATTCCAATCGCGTCCAAAATCAATATATACCGAAACACAAGCTATAATTCAAATTTCAAAAGAGAAAAAAATAGGAGAAGCACAAAAGGCGTACCTGCTTTAGTCATGCCGATACCACTGTCGATAATGGAGAGCGTCTTATTAACCTTGTCCGGAACAAGTCGGATAAACAGCTCCGGTTGAGCATCGAGCTTGCTCTTATCGGTCAGGCTCTCGAATCTGATCTTATCCAAGGCATCGGACGAATTGCTGATCAGCTCGCGGAGGAAGATCTCCTTGTTGCTGTAGAATGTGTTGATGATCAAACTCAGAAGCTGGTTGATCTCCGCCTGGAAAGCGAACGTCTCCACGTCGGCCATCTGAACTTCCGCCATCGAATTGGAAAACAATTAAGAAGATCTGCTAACGACGGTTATTAGAGAGAGAAAGAGGAGAGAGAGAGAGATTTTCGAATAGTTTTGTGGATGCAGAAATTAATTTGATCTGAGTGAAGAAAATGAAGGAGGTGGTTATTTATATAAGAAAGGGGAGGAAGGGTTTCTAGGAGGTTCTAGTGTTTTTGAATGACAAGGGGGAATTGGCGGGGTTCTGGAGCCTTCTCCTCTTTTCTCGACACCTCTGTTTAAGTAGTGGAATAAAAATATTGGAATTTGGGCCGCGGGTTAACGGGTTTAATGGGCCCGCGGGTTAACGGGTTTAATGGGCCCGCGGGTTAACGGGTTTAATGGGCCTAGTAGTGGAATATTAAATTTTAAAAAAAAAAAAAAAAAAGGGACAAAGAAAAGGAGAGAAGAAAAGAGACGTGGCCGCTTAACACTCGTGGAAATTTAGTGTCCACCGTGGCAGATGACGTCATCAATTGATTGCTGACGAGTGACGACGAATAAGGATTGTAATCCGACGGTGGAACGTCCACCTCACAATTTTCTCTTCGCATTACCCTGACACAGACACGTGTCATCGTACTACTGTCCACGTTATCACCTTCCCCACTCCTTTCCACCCTTCGTCAAAAGTCCTCATTTAATTTCGGTATATTTTGAAATAGAAATTATACAAAATCATTTAAAAACATAAAACACATAACAAGAATCCTGAACAAAAGTAAAAGGAAGAAGAAATATATACATAAAAATTCATTCATCTCGGGATTTTGCTGTAATGAAATCAAATTCCTCGTTATAAATTTCAATTCCAATTCAAATGAAATTAGAAAATTAAAGTTTTTGAAAATTGGAATAGCAAAATTTGGTAAATTCAAAAATTAATTTTCAATTTCCACTACTAAATATAATACATGATTTTTTGGTAAAAAAGTGGTCACAATTGCGTCCTAAACAATCAAATGGCAATTTTGTAATATAGGAAAAGAGTAGTACGACTTCTCCAGAACCAAGTTTAATTAATTTTTTTAATTTAATCACAAAATAAAGGGAACAAACACTTGTTGTAGCAGATGCAGCCTCTTGTATATTTAGCAAAAACCAGACATGTGGTCTGCGTTGCTCCACCCTCACCCCCCACCCCACCCCCACCCCCACCCCACCCCCCATCACACCTCGGCCGTCTCGGTACAAATTATCTCAATTACACACATTCTCGCCGTAGAAAACTTGAACCCCATTTAAATTTACACTAAACCCCCTCCTAAATTTTTTATTTTCCTTATCCTCCGCCGCGGAACCGCCTCCCATGGCTGCCGGAATCTCCATGGCGACCACCTCCAGAACCATAGTCCATTCCAGACACAGCCCGTTTCTCGGCCCGAAACCCACCTCACTATTCACACCCACTTCAAAACTCCCCCACTCCCTTCAGAAATTCCACGCGGTTTTGAGGTTTAAAAGGAGGAAATCGAATTTGACGGTGTGTTTCGTGCTGGAGGAAGAGAAATTGGCGGACTGGAGAATTCAGGATTCGGGGGAAGGGAGTGGAGACGATGAGGGTTCCGGAAGTGAAATCTCCGCCGCCGCGGCGGGCCTGGCGGAGAAAGTGGCGAGGAAGAGATCGGAGAGATTTACATACTTGGTGGCGGCTGTTATGTCGACTCTCGGGATTACTTCCATGGCTGTAATGGCTGTTTATTATAGATTTGCTTGGCAAATGGAGGTAAAACATTTTTGCAGATTTTTCGCCTTTTTTTTTCTTCTTCAATGAGATGAAGTTCGATTCATGTGTTCTAAGTACAATGCACATGAAAATGCGTTTTGTTGTCAATTTTATTTGGATTTTTTAATTTTGGTAGAACTAATTAATATTTAATAGGAGCTTTACGATTAATGATCGTATGTCGATTTGATCGATTTGTGGTTCAGGGCGGAGAGGTGCCGTTTGTAGAAATGTTCGGTACATTCGCTCTATCTGTTGGGGCTGCCGTAAGTTTCTTCATTAATCATTTCGACATTTTACCTCAGTTTCGACTCACTTTAAAAATTAAAAATAAAAATTAAGAACCCGTTTTTTCGATTTCTTCGTTAGAGATCCTTATATTGATGAAAATGTGTGTGTTCTCGAACTTTGTAGGTGGGAATGGAGTTCTGGGCTCGATGGGCGCATAAAGCTCTATGGCACGCTTCGTTATGGCATATGCACGAGGTTTGTTTATTCAGTAATCAATAATTACTATCCTCGAATTATTACTCAGCCCTATAATAAAACTGATCATGTAATTCAGTAGTATTTCAAAAAAAAATTTAATTTTTTTTTTTCTGTCGGAATTAACAACTTAATTGTTTTGAATGCAGTCACACCATAAGCCAAGGGAAGGCCCTTTCGAACTAAACGATGTTTTTGCGATAATTAATGCTGGTCCCGCCATAGCTCTACTCTCCTATGGTTTCTTCCACAAAGGCCTCGTTCCTGGTCTCTGTTTCGGCGCCGTGAGTAATTAACCCCCTAATACATTTTAAGTTCGGTCGACTTGTAATTAGAACAAATTAAAATCATATGGTTTTGCTATTGACCACACAGGCCTCGTTTTTATTTTTTTTAATGCAGGGTCTCGGAATTACAGTGTTTGGCATGGCTTACATGTTCGTCCACGACGGACTAGTCCACCGGAGATTCCCGGTGGGGCCCGTTGCAGACGTACCGTATTTTAGAAGGGTAGCTTCAGCTCATCAGGTATAATTATAAACTAAAATCATTGCCACCGTTGACTGTAATGCAGTTGTTTATTAATTAATTACCTGTGTGATCTTATGTAATCATATATATAATAATAATAATGTATTTGTTAGGACAACTTGTAGATTTGTCAGTAAAATAAAATCTTATTTTTTTTCTCCGTGTCGTATTTGATGTTGTTGTCTGGGATTAATTCAGCTTCATCACTCGGAGAAGTTCGATGGAGTCCCGTACGGGCTTTTTCTCGGGCCAAAGGTTTGTTGTTTATTACGTCTGCACATTTTGTTCTTTAAAAATTGCGAATTATGATAAATAAAAAAAAATCTTTTTAAATGGGTGATTGATTTCGATTTTTTGTTTTCGTTCGTTCGTTCGATTGTGTAGGAACTGGAAGAAGTGGGAGGGCTGGAAGAGTTGGAGAAAGAAATAAACAGAAGGATAAAATTGTCCAAGAAATTGTGATCATCTTTTTGAGAGACGTGTTTTGAATTTGCTCTCTCCTTAATGGAGAAGTCGTTAGTGGATATTATTAGAATGAATGAATTGATTTTTTTGACTAGAGTTGTCATGCTTTTGGTCTAAACAAAGATATATATATACATATTGTATGTATGGTGTCAATCTACACAATGGAAAAGAAAAGGAAAATCCTATTTTTGACTATTCGGCTTGGCGCATTACTAGGAGTGAAAATCCGATGGATCTGGTCGGAATAATACCTTCGAAAAATTATACCTTTCGTTTTTTATGAAATGTAAATTTAAATCTTGTTCCTATTTGGGAAATTGAAAAAAAAAATTGGAATTTCAGACCTGAATGAAAAATATTGTTCTAAATTTTTTTTTTTCTTAATCGAAGTCATCGAAGATTGGAATTTTTTTCTTCGTCTACTTATAATGTAAAATAAAATACATAATAATACTGATATTGTTGCGTAACTTTTGGAATAAAATGGAAATTTTAGAAATATTTTCTATAATGGTAATTAGATAGAAAATTTGGATTCACATGTGTCCCAATTTTGATCTTAAGAAATCGGAGAAAAAAATGGAAATTCAAAAACTAAAAAACATTGTGTCAAAACTGAATTTTCTTTTATTTATTTATTGGAATTGGCCGAAATAGGAAACTCCGTTTTAATTTGCACCTTGTTCAGTAGTGATTTGGTCTAATAACGTCATTATTTAATTTTAAAATATAATTTGACCGAGTCAACTCCAATAAGATTTAAATCAATTTAAGTTACTCCTGCAAACGATGATCTAACGGATGAAACGAAAAAAAAATGTGTCAATTGACTCGGGTTCGGATTTCTTTGTCAGTAATTGCTAGGTCAAACTTATCACATATGACTAGTCTAGTGCAATTTACGTCTCTCGTTACGGATCGTCCTATCAGATATCAACTATCAAACACTTGGATTAAAGATAAACTAGAAGGTAGATTTTGTTGTTAATAATAATAAATTTCTTTGTTTTGTGTTCCACATGGTTATTTTAATGTATATATAGTATATAGTACGTGTCAATACAATCAACACGTAAAATAAAATATTAATGTTGCATTTAAACTATAAATTGCATTATGGGGTTTGTTTGTTTTTATTTTATATGGAATTAGTATATGGACAAAGAAATTTAATATATATTTAAGAAAGATCCCTTCTTCAAGAGACTTCTGATTTGTCTTGGAGTTTAATACTAGTGGCATTTTGTTGGCCAACTTTAGTTGCCTTTTCATATCATCTCCATGTGCAACTTCATCTTATTTCATGTGGACTTCATTTTATTTTCCTTTTTTCACATTTGTGGAAGTGGTTTGTTTATTTGAATGTGTCCTACTTCCAATTCCAAGCTCTATTTGATGCTACGTCTGATGAAAAATATCAGATGATTTTGTATCATACATTTATACAACGTGCGTATTTGTTATTATGTGTAGATCAATGGTACATGATTACCTGATGTATTTTACCGAATGTGGCATCTATAAAAACCAATTCCGATGACATACAAATTTTAATTTTCAATGGATGTTGTATGCCCTATTCGTGAAATAATGCATGTCAATGAAATAAGGCCACTTGAAGAGAATGCAACTTGCAAATTTATTTATTAAAAGACATTGAGGATAGAATAAGCTAAGATCTTGATCGAAGAGGTATGCAATTCAATGAACTTTTCCGAGTTGTTTCCGTTATTTTGCAAATTCTCTTTTATTCACTCCATTTGTTATGTTCTTCTTAAGTGTTGTTTAAGGTTAATGCACATCAATTAAAAAAGTTATTAAATAACATCGATTTCAGAAGAAAAAACTCTCATTCGACCCTTGTATTTTTAACTATTCTTTATTATTTCATTAATTTGTATTAATATGAGGGTAAAGTTGGAGGAATTTTTTTTCCTACATTGAAACTCTAAGGTGAAACTTAATATGAGGAAAAAACTTTTTTTTTTCTTTTTTGGCTAAAGAGACACTTAAAAAGAAGGGGCAATTTTCTAAACAACATTGAGAACTGATACCCTTTCAAATCAGGACAATTATATTTTCACATTTTTCTAGAAGTCTTTCAGCCAATTTAATTAGAGAATTTAGACAAAAAATAATCATTTTAGACTGAAAATACTTTATTATCCTATTCACAAGGTGCCGACCATCTAATTTCCACCAAAATATCACGAGAAAAATATTATCGTTATCTAAAATGTGTATTTTCAGTCTAAAATCTACCACTAAACAAAACAAAAATATTTTAATGAAAAGAAACATTCTAATCCAACAAATGACCAATCCCACAACAAAAGGAAATTTGAAAGCCAGAAATTCTGGAGCATCCAATCGACACGCGACACGTGTTGAAAATCTCTTTTATTTTACAAATTTACCCTTCTCCTACTCATCCCCCCCGCCCCCGCCGGCACTTCTCATCTCATGTGATCTGTTTACTTTTTCTCTCTCTCTCTCTAGACACAGTAATTACAGATCCAAAAAACACCCTCCAAAACTCAATTTCAACATTTCTCTAGTTTTTCTCCTTTTTTTTCTTGCTGCTGTATCATTTTTTTTTCTTCTTTCTACTTTTAATCTGTTCTGCGAAGGGGCCCTTCGATTCTCCCAGGTTTGCTTGATTTTTACACTGTTTCATTGGATTTTTTCTTAAGTAACTTGATCTGATTCCATATAACGCGTGCCGTAAAATACTTTCTTCGTAATTGAGATTGAGATTGAGATTTTGGCATCTAGGATAAATGGATTATATGCACAATTGTTGTTTTTTTTATTATTTAAATAAATTTTAGGATTTAGTATGCGTAAAATTTATATATCTCGAGCCTTTTGATCTTTGCTTTTTTGGTTTTTTTCTGTGGGATCTGAACTTTGAGGGTAAATTGTTGTGGTTTGGATGGTGAACTCAAATTATCAACTGGCATATAACTGAATTGGGCAATTGGTAAATTAGCTTTTGTTTTCTTTTCATCTGAAGTTGGGATTTCTATTTGGAAAATGGGAATTGATAGTTTTGTTAGAACGATTACACTATTTGTTGAAATACATGAATATAATTCGAAGAAACCTAATTTTAGTCGATTTTATTCGGTGCTTCACTCATTCATTTGATCTATATATGTAGTTCTGAGTTGGAATTTGAATGGATCCCAGGAGTTTTAAGTGGCAGTTCTGGTATGGTTGTCCTGCAAATTGTACCAATAGGCTGTCGATTATCATTTTTTGTGTGTGTGTATTTGTACTGCTGACATGTTTGCTGGATTTTTTTTTGTCTTCAATGGTGCTCTACCCTTTTCATTTAATTCATACGGAATTTCTTGATCTTTTTCGCAGGAGGCAAGGCCAAGTTGTGCTGTTCTAAACTAAAAGAAACTGCTACGTCAGATCAATTCAATCATTCTTTAATCAAGTGCGTGTGAAATGAGTGGCAAGACTTGCGCGAAATTGGGAACAACAATGTTGGGAAGATACATAAGGGCTTATCAGTTTTCACTTCTCTTATCTCCAGTGATTTCTTTCTGGGAATGCAGCGTGCGTAAGATGAGATATTCATCCACTCCCGAGTGGGTGTAGATACATTGCGATCCGAGTTTCACATTTTTCATCTTAGTTTTTCTTTAGTGCTCAAAAGAGTTTACAATAGTAAAAGGAAACACATAGGTACTAGATAACGAATACTTTATAGCGGAAGTTTTCCAAAGGAAAATTTAGAAAAGAAATTTGAGAAGATAGTAGGATTACGGTTCATGGAATTTGCTAAAGTAACAGTTGGTGTTAGGAAAGCCAAGAAGAAACAGGTGAATGACGAGTTAGACCGAATTAAACAGGCTGAGAAGAAACGAAGGCGTTTGGAGAAGGCTTTAGCTACCTCCGCAGCCATACGCGCTGAACTGGAAAAGAAGAAGCTGAAAAAGAAACAAGAACAAGAGAGGCTCGACCAAGAAGGTGCTGCAATAGCCGAGGCAGTTGCACTGCAGGTACTACTTGGTGAAGACTCAGACGAGTCAATGCCGAATAAGGATGAGGGGTTGACCTCGTGGGACCATGCTGGCAACATCAACATCATTGTGGGGCCCACACAGCCGCTGGCGACTTACTGTGAAAGTGCAACTAGGGTTTCAGATGCTTATGGGTGCTTGTGGGATCTTAGAGGAACTTCTAACTCGATAGTTTCGTACGATTATCTTGGTGGTGACATGTACCCTCAATACTTTGGTTTATCGGATGGAAATCTTGCTGCGGAGGTTGTTTCGTCGCTTAGAATAGCTGATGATGCATGGTAGATGCTCTTGTCTTCAATCTGTACTTAAAAGCCGGTGAAAGAAACAATTATATGTGGCTTTGGCCAAGATTCGGTGTGCGCCTTTCCCTTTTTTTTGTTCTGAACAATGGTCCTATTTTTCTCGGATGTCCGATGATTCAAACTTTGGCTTAGGAATCATGTTTGGTTTCCATTTGCATTTTCTTAACTGATGATGGGTTTGTAAGTTTATACGAAGCAAGTTTCCGATATAAAACAAAATAGTCATTAGATATTGAAATGTGTATTTGCTTCCAAGGTTCGTTTCATTATACAGTTGGTAAATTTGACCGGGTTGCATTATTTCATACAAGTATATAGATTGATTCATATTTTACGCACATTTATACGCATTTATACGAATGTGATTGTGCATAAATCAAATATTATTTTACCAGGTGTAATATGTATTTAGTACAACTGCTTAAAATGTTGAAAAAATATTATATGAAGTAGAAGCAACATGTGAACAAATACAACAGCACCAATATATATCTATCTTCAAATGTAAAATCTTTGAACAGTGGGTGGAACAAATACACAGTTGAGTGAAAAAAAGAAAGAACTACACCATTTTACAACAAAATCCACAACAAAAGTTACAAATGAAAATACACGAGTATTCAAATATCACGGAGAGAGTGCTCTCGTCTCTGTTGCTGACGAAGCATCTCTTCATCACCATTTTCGAGCTCTGAACTACCGGACGGTTTAGCACCAGCAGAAATAAGGTTCTTGAACCAGCTGCCTTGGAATCTAGGGCTTCCTCTCGTAGAGTTTCCGGGAGATTCCGGAGCCACGATTGAATTGTTCGATGCAACTCCTGCTAAAAAACGATACGCCACTTTGCTAGCAGTTACAATTTCAGTTTTAGCTTGTCTAAACTGCAGAACAACATCCAAATTAGTAAGGAGAG
The DNA here is from genome assembly GCF_000504015.1 of Erythranthe guttata. The sequence goes on along the minus strand of NW_012194947.1, from coordinate 559,204 downwards.
AGATATTAGAAAGTGTATAGTTGGAAATGAGGGTGGAAATTCTTGAATTTTGTAACAATTTTGACTCGAAGGTAATTTCTTGAAGATTTTATTTCCGTCAATTTTATTCCAATAGGGTTCATTAAGAAGATGATACTCATCTAGACAAAACTTCCAAAGAATGAAGGATATTGCAAAAAAATTGAATGAAGGATATTGCAAAAAAAATTGAATGAAGACTGAATCTTACTCGATAGGCTGTGTTACCAGCTATTTCAGTCGCGGTGTCACCAATGTTTGCAAACCTGTTAACCCAACCTGTTACAGAACTTTAAAGTTCAGTTGCAACAAAAAAACAAACGAAAAAAAAAAACAGAGCACGCTTTTTTTATTAAGTATATTCACTCTAAAATTGCAGATTCATCCCATAAATGTGGCAAATTGTCACCATGAATTCAAAAGCATAGCACGATCCTCTGGCATCCATATCCAGAAGGATATGTAAGGCCCGAGTGTTTGTTTCAATCTACGACAAGCTAATTATTAGGTTTTTGGTTAAATGCCTAACGTAATGTTGTAATCCAACTGAAGGCCAATGCTTGATCATTGCAGCATTTGCTAACAATTAAAACATACAGCAGAAAACAACTATACGTTTTTTTAGTGAACCGAGAGGATTATATGCATAAACAAAAGTTTATGTGAACGAGCACGAGACTAAGAGAGAGGGACTGAAATTACCAGGAAGCTTTGGCACGCCAAGTCTTTCACAGAACTCATCGCAGAAATGATTGCAATTCTTGGACAGCAAATCATACGAGTGTCCAGGCCACTCTCTACTAAGTTCCCTCAGGATCTGATTAACCTTGAAGATAGAGAAGGATGTTTGCCCGAGTTTAATGCTTTCACGGTATGTATACATTGGATTCTTTGTTGATGGACAACTAAAAACTCCTGTACCCTGTTCACAATACCCAAAGGACCATTCATCGTCACCATATACCTGTTGAACAAGTGAAAATTTAGTTAACGGGGCACAAAATGACTGAGCTCTATATGTAAAAATGCATTCCATCTACATGTGTTCTATATGTCATTAAGGAGAAAACCATCAGTAGTGAAGTGGATTCACATTGAACATAAACTAAGGTAGTCGACAGGAGAGAACAAACAGATGAAAAGACGAGTGCGAAATAACGGGATAAAATAGAATGTACAAATAGGAGAAATAATAAAAACCACGTGGGGTGCAGAATCCAAAAACTCAAGAGTGTATTACAACAAGGATCGTACGCGATGACTTTGATACGAGGCAAGTATAGAGTAAAAATGGGGAAAACATCGAAAAGTCAAAAACTGATTGTAGCAACAAGCATTGTTTCACATCGGACATAGCTAGTGAAGACTCAATACCCTCAACCACAAAATTGCACAAATCTCATCATTAATGCAAAACGCAATCTACCAAAACAAGAAGATACGTAGCTACTAAAAGGGGGGGTTAGTGAACAAGAAAATAAACACACAATCACTTTCAGGAAATGCAGTTCCATACTATATATTCTTGATAAATTTCCACAGTGATTAAATCCCAAGAAAACGTCGACATTTCAGCTACGCTTCAAGATCAAAAGTTTAAAGGATCCATTGCATTTTGTCAACATTAAACAAATTCATCTCTCAATTCCGTTCCTCCAAGAAACAAACCCCAATTAAAAGTCAAGAAAGCAATAGAAATTAAGCAACTCAAAGATGAAGGAGGTTGCATAAAACACAGAACAAGTAGATTTTCAATCATCCGGCAAAAAAAACTTGCGAAAACCCAATGCAAACACTTCTATTATGCCAGCAAAACCGCATATACCCAAGAAAAAACACTTGCATCAAATCAAGTATCACAACAAAACCCTAGATCTACTCCACAAACTAATTAAAAAAAAAACCCAAACAAAGTGAAAAAGAAGATAATCAAATATGCAATACACAATAAGCAAGTACTGCTGCAGACACAAAAAAAATAAAAAAAATAAAAAAAAATGAAGAAAGAAAGAAGATGGGGGCGGTGGATGAACCTGAACAGCGCTGTGGAAGATTCCGCCGAGGGAGATTCCATCTTTGAAGATCTTGTTAATCTGCATAATAGTGTTGTTCGTTTTCTCGTTTCCACTGTTCGTCACGTCGTACACATGGAGGATCACCTCCATCATCGTCTTTTTTCAATTCTCTCTACCCAAATATACACGAACCCCCAAAATCTTCTCTCTCTCTCTCTCTCTCTCTAGATATATATATATATATATATATATGTATATGTGTGTGTGTGTATTTTTGGAGATTTCAAGTTTTGATTTTGAAGGAGTGGGAATGATTGAATGAATAGTGTTAGTATTGAATAGGGGGTGCTGGAATCGATACAATGATTGTGAGCAATGGGGGTGGAGATGTGGAATTTCACACACCCAAAAAAAAAATTTGAGGCAAAAGAGGGAAAAAATGGGTGATTTTTATACCTAGATGGGTCAATTTGAAATCAAATTTGGGAATTTTACTGAGTCAATTTATGTGGACTTCAATTTTTCTCCGGTGCATGAAATTTGAGATTTCTTGAAACGTTTTTTTTGTTTATTTCTCCGATTAGATGCAGTAAAATACAGGTCATAATACGGTCGGCTTCTTGAAGTAATATTAAATTACGACAATACCCTTTTTGTTTGAGTAATTATAATTATCTCTCAATTATGTATTTTCTACGAGAAACTACTCATTCAGTAGGTAAATTTGACACCATAAGACAATACAAAGTTGAAGAGTGGTTGTAATCATGGTAGTTAATCTCGCGATATACTGCGATATATATCGTGATACGGTACGGTTCCAATCAAAACGATACAACTCGGGTTTTGTATCGCGTATTGATAAATACCGTTACATACCGCGAGATATCGTATCGTATCTTCGTATCACGATACGATACGATATTTACGATATTAGTTGACAATTAAAAAAAGCGAAAAAAAAAAAGAAGAAACGCAACCAGCTGCTCTGAAAAATGGATTTGAACAAATTTCTTCAATATCCCAACCTTAATTCACGCTTTTCACTTCAATCTCTTCACCAATCCTTACAATATCGCAACCCTTGCAATGCGATTTTAATTTACGCGATTCAAGACATTTTTTTACTGCATTTTGCGATTGATAATAATGAAGGCAATCGTTTAAAATTGGTGGATGAGGACGATTTAGATCTTTAAAATTATGAGTGATCAAATATTTTTACAAATTAGGTATTCGAATTTGAACTTATGGCCCATTTCGCTAAAGTTTATTTTAAACAGCTGATAAATTCTTACATCATCTGATAAGTTGTTTTAAGAGTTGATAAGTTGTTACGTTTTATTCTTAGAATTGATTTTTTCAAGTGTTTAGATAATAATCTTACAAGATATTTTTACTCATTATAAGATCTTAACTAAATAGACAGGATAAATGTACTTTTTCAAAAACTCCACCAACTTATATTTTTAATTTTTAAGATCTTTTAAAAAAATTACTTAACACATTGGAAGAGCTTATAAGCTCTTAAACATCTTATAAGCCTTGACAAACACCACCTTAGATGATGTTATTTGATGAACAATTATATTTTTTGTCATATTTTATAATAATATGTTGAAACTTGAATTTATATATATTTTGAAATGAGTAGTTTAACTAAAAAATAATAAATTTTCTATGTTTATAATATTTTTATAATGTAGATATATATTTTTTACTATTTTAATAGTTGGTTAAATATCTTACGATACGATACGATAACGATACAGTACGAGATGTGGAGCAAAACGATACGAGATATTTTTACGATCCGATAACCATGGTTGTAATTACTCAAGCATGAATGATTTTTTTCGTAATTTAATCTTAATTTAGGGGGTGACCGTAGTTTGCCTTAAAATATAATCGATAGTGAGTGTTGTTTTACAATTTCAATCGAAAAGCAAATTTGTTTTGTCCAACTATATCTTATTATTAGCGTCGGATTAATGAATAAGTTGAGAAATAAAAGATGAAAAGTGTAAAATATTTATTCGTCATAAATTCACGCAGAAATAATATATATTTAAATGTGTGTAAAACGTGTAATTATATGTACATTTGTATGATTATTAATAAATATTAATCGACAAAATTTATAGAGTAAATCAATAAACAAGACCAACGACTTAGAAGCATGTTTGAGTAAGCTTATAAGCTATTAAAATGTCTTAATAAAAAATATTTAAATTTTAATATAAAGAAAACTTATGGTATTTAAGGCAAACAAATAACAAATATTTTAGTAATTTATGCATGTAATAGCAACTTTTAACAATTATTACATGGACCAATTGCTTAATAGAAATAATTTAAATTTTAATTTCCACTTTCTTACAATTTTAAAAAGTAATAGACATTGAAGTTGAACTTTCACATTGACTAGTAAATTATGCATGCATTAGTTACTTTTAACAATTATTTAGGGAGAAGAAAAGAGTCAGCATACATCAGGATTGGGTGAAGTCAAGAGTAATTTTTAGCCGTTGATGTGGTGAAATAATTTCTCACTAAATACACATAAATATGGATGTTTGTGTAATTATATACAAATCGACAATTTTATAATATGTCCGTGTATTCACCAAGTGTAGTATAAAACAAGTTGATGTGGTTGAATAATTTCTCACTAACATACATACATATAAATGAATGTGTAATTACGTGCAGATCAACGGTTAGTGATCTTACTAATCTGGCGATGTAGTTCGTCGGGGCGTAGCATAAAATAAATCGTTAAAAGGAAGCAAGTGCACGCCAACTGATAAAGTTGTGGGGCCCAACGGCACGCCATTCCCGTTTTTAAATTATACAGTTGTGCCAAACAACACCGACCCAACCCTTTTTTTATTTTTATTTTTCAGACAACCAACGGCCATAAAGTTAAGGATAGGTACACAAACTCATCCAATAATTTAGTCACTAATTTTTTAGTTATTATGATATTTTTATCTTTTTCCAACATTGTTAATACATGCTACATGACCGGTTGAATTAGGTATAAGAATAAGAAAGGAAGATTAGGCTTGAAATTTCTCTTACATTTTTAAAAATACTTCAACTATAATATGTATGTGTGTGTACATATATATATATATATATATATATATATATATATATATATATATATATATATATATATATATATATATATATAATACTATACTAATTATTAATAGAATAAATTACAACCACCCTTGAGATACGGTCAAATTACGAAAAAAATACTTTATATTTGGATAATACAATCTTCCTTTAAGAAAAAGAAATGCAAGTTTTCATGGACGGCTCAAGTTAGTGGAGGGCCATCCCTCATTTTGTTGTATAATATGAGAGTAGTTAATTGATTGCCTATTGGTCACACACACAAATCTCTAGTCTTCTATTTTACATTTCTTTTCACCCCTCCTTTATAATTTTTATTACTTACAACTACACAATATCTATAAAATTTGTATACATAGCCTAGGCACATAACTTGTTCAACCAATGGAATTAGACATACCCACCGGACGGATCGAACCCGAACCTAACGGCTAGTTTGACTCCGACTGGGTCGGGTTGACCCGTTCGAGTTAAATATATTTTTTTAACGGTCAAGATCATCGATTGTTTGACATCAACAGATTGTTTGAAATCAACATTCGTTTTGCATTTGTTGATAAGCCCGTTCCAAATTCCACAACACGTCTCCCATACTCGGCCTATCACCGCCACATTCCGCCAAACACTTCTCAGCCGTCTCGGCAAATATCTCCAACGACCCCCCCGTTTTCACCTCACCCGCAATACGCCAATCCACAATCCGCTCGATCATCCCTTTCTGCCGCCACTCCATCGCCCACTCCACCAACTTCAACCCCTCCTCCCCCGTGGCCAACGGGTCAACAACGGGCCTACCACACAACACCTCCACAAGCACAACCCCAAACGAATACACATCCGATTTCTCACTAACCCTTCCTCTCCGCAAATACTCCGGATCTTGATACCCGAAACTACCCTTCACGTCGGTGCTCACGTGGGTTTCATCCACAAGTTGGCCCGGCCTCGAAAGACCGAATCCGGAAATCTTCGCCACGTAGTTTTCGTCGAGCAAAATGTTGCTCGATTTTACGTCGCGGTGAATGATCACTTGAGCGGACCCCGTGTGGAGATAGTGAAGACCCCTAGCAGCATTAATGCATATCTCGAGCCTTTGCTTCCACGATAATGGCGGGAAATTATTCGAACCGTATAAGTGGTTTCTCAACGGACCCTTATCCATGTACTCATAAACAAGAATCAATTCGAATTGCTCTACGCAGAAGCCAACGAGTGACACGAGGTGGCAGTGGCGGATTCTTGACAGGACAGTTATTTCGGTTTGGAATTCTTGGAATGTCAATCCTTGTCTTGAATCTGCGGGCAAGCCTCGTTTTACGGCGACTTTGATGTCGTCTTTAAGAACCCCTCTGTAGACATTACCGAAACTGCCCCTGCCGATTATTAGACTCTCGTCGAAGCCGTTTGTAGCCAACTGTATATCGGCAAAGGGAATCTTCAAATCGTAGTATCCGTGTGGGCCCGGAGAAGCGAATGAGCTTCGCAGAGAAGCCCAGCCCGAAATCGCAGCACTTCTTCGTTTTCGTTTTCTCTTCGATAAAGCCAACATAGCGAGAAATAAACTAAGTGCAAGAAAACCACAAACAAATGAAACCACTAAAATCGAAATGCTCTTCTTTTTAGACCTCCTCTGCGAATATTCCATAATCCTCATGATCTCCACACCATTAAGGATCGCGTTTTTCCTCAAAGGAGTTAGATCGGAAGGGCCGATGCTAATCCTTAAAAAACCCAAATCTTTCGTGTTTTTCACTGCAAAATCTACGTAACAAGGGGATGCCAGGTGGCGAAAAGCGAGCGAGGACAAATCCACGTTCTCGTATGCGGTGATCCCGTTTACGTACACGTTGAAGTACAACGTGTCGAGCGAGACACTAACAATGTCGCAAAAATGGAGACGAACGAAATGCTTGTCGACTCCAAACGGAACCGGATAATCCCATGTTATATTGAATAAACTCCAGCTCCCGTTTGCCACATTCATTTCTCGAGCAGTCATGTACACAATATCGGGCGCGTGGTTTCTAGTCGCGCCACCGGGTCGGTAATTCGGCGGGCTATTCGTTTCAGCTGTTTTCGAAGCGGATTTCAAGACGAGAAAATCTTCGTCTGAAACCCAAGTCCTCCAAACGGTGTCGTTTAGAGGGGTTAGTGTTGAACCCCCAACGTTAACCCTATGAATAGTTTCCATAATTTGGGACGGAATATTCTGTTTGAATTCCTGAATTATTCCATCCGGGCTGATTAATCGTACGCCACCTTCGCCAAAGAAGAGATTTTTCGGCGCGAGGAACACTTCAATCGCATTCACGAACGCGAAATTCGAAACCCTAGTGGGGGCAAACAGAATCTCGAGGTGCTCTGTTTCGTCCGCCATTAACAAGAACTCCCTAACGCCGCTGAAATCAGCACCGAAATTGCTCAGGAGGGAAAACCCATTCGCCGCAACACTGAAATCGCCGTTTCCGAGGCTGTAATTCGCGTTGCTGAAGGGGTAGAAATGCAGACGCAGAAAATGGGTGCCTGGGTTATTGATTTGAAACGAGTAGGTTGAAGCGGAAGTGAACACTCTGGCTGAAGTGTGGAGTGCGGAAGAATTGGGAGGAGGGTTTGGATTATTTAAAGAAATCGATTCACCACCTTGTTGGGAGAGATGGGCTGATGATTTTTGCGATGAATCCCCGACGAAATATCTGTTATCGACGATTACGTGATTTTGGGTTGATCCACATTTGATGAAGTAGTTGTCTTGAGGGGTGGGATTAGCTGTTGAAGAAAGGAAAATGGAGAAAAAAATTAGTTGCAGGAAGTGGAGAGATTTAGCTTCCATGGATTCTCTCTGTGAGTTTTTAGAGAGAGAAAGTGAAATGAAATTTGGAAGAGAGAGAGAGAGAGAGGGGTGAAGGAGAAGAAGTGGATATAGTATAGTGTACCCACTAATTGAAAAGTGGTGGATGACAGAAGAAAAATCACGAGTTCTTGAAAAAAGAATTTGAGTGGGAAACAATACAAAATTTGTTGTTGTTCGTCAACAAAAGAACTGTACAGAGAGTTTGACAGGCCCGGCCCGGCCCGGCCCGTGAAGCTTTTTTTTGTTGCATGTGGATGTGGAGACTAATTTTTACGAGCAATGAATTGATTTTTTTTTATTTTTTTATTATTTTTTTTTTTAAGAATTTGTTTGGATTTGTCAAAACAAAAGAGAGAGTTTCTTTTGGACTAGGGATTTTGATTTGAGAAGATGTTTTCAAGGAAGGATATTGAGTCAAAATAATTTGGTATTTGTGGCAAACATTTAAAATAATCTAAATGGCTCAATCACGAATTGAATGTGAAGTGAAAAAAAACCTAAATAAAAAGAAGTTGACGCGTTTCGAGGGACCTATAAAAAAGAGTGTCGGAAGAGGGTTTTTCGGTATTAGCACTTCGATGATCAGTTTGAATTGCGGAGAAACAATATAAGTGTATTCAGAGAAATATAACAAGAAAATGTGCATTAGGAATACTCGGGAGAGGAAAAACAAAAAGACAAAGAGAGAGTTCAAGAGACTAAAACGATTAATACAGAACGACGACGAAATTTTTGAATTTTAACTTTTAGCTTTATTACACCAATTTGTCATAAATTAGGGTTCTTAATTCTTAGAGTTAAAATTAAAAGAAATCATCTAAATTCAATATTGGAACTTAGATTTGGATGGATTAGCTTCATGAACAAACAAAATTTTCTTACAAATTAGCAAGTGAGATGTTTATACAACTTTATGCATAGTTAATCATTACAAATAAGAACCAACAAGGAATTTGTAGAAAAAACTAACCCATTCTTGATGCCTTTTGAATGAGCAACATGGCATTTTAATCCTTGTTGAAATAACAACAAATTAATATGATCCCACCCAAATTGTTCGAATCTGATTGATTACATACGGTTGCTAGATGGAGCTTTTCAAACATAGTCAGCCTAATGTGATTTATGTCTCTCGTATGGTTTGCAAGTTATTATACGAGAATATAGGTTTACCCAGTGCACATATATGGTTGGTTGCAGGTTCCGTCATTGCTAAAAGAAAAAAAAGAAAAGTGGTATAGATACACTTATATATCTTTCTTTAGGAGATGAATTTGTTGAACTTTATGTATTAATTGGTAAAACATATGAAATAAAATTTATTTTTCAACAACTTATTGTATTAATTATTAACAAAATATAAGGTTATATAAATGGGCTTGTAGCCTTGTAGGCCCATGTAGCGAGGAAGCATTGGGCTCCCTTAAAATCTTTTCTCTTTTTCTTTTTGAAAAATCCTGAAATTCGATTCCACATTTGTTTTTTAATCAGCACGTAATTCAATCAAATTCTCTCGCTCGATCGATCAAATTCTCAAGTTCATTTTCAATCAGATTGGGGAATTCGGCAGAGTATCTGATCGCAGGTAAATTTCTAATTTTTCACAGCATTTTCGCTGCATCTTTAGCGGGTTTTTTGAATTCTAGGGTTTTTTCTTTTTTTCTGATTCAATATGATCAGTGTCTTTAATGTGAGAAATAAACCACTTCATTATGTTATTTAACTTCGATATTTAAGGTATACGATTTCTGAACTTGTTTCCTGCATCTCAGTATCCCAAGAACAGTTTTTTTAGATGAAGTCTGTATCTTGGGTAAAAACCAAAATTAGTAGGGCTAATGGTATTCTGCAGTATTTTCGGAAGTTTTATTCACCACATTTTTCAATTTAAAATACTCGAACCAAGCTAATGTACATAAAGGCGATAGCCGATATGGTAAATATGATTTTGTTACTTGGAGTTGATGAGTGCTGTGCTAAATTTTCGAGGCAACTGCGACGTAATGACAATTATTCGTCCACTTAGAGCATTATGTAAATCAACTACGGAATAGACGTTAACTTCTCAATGTTAAATCTATCTTTGCGTAAATCAGTTAAATCTTGAATAGAATATAATGTATCCCAATAAACAGCGTATTTGTTTGTTTGGATAGAATACTCTGAGGTCTCGAATAGAATGTAATATAAACCACGGAACAGCTTATTTGTTTTGCTTTGGTTCATTCATTCATTCACGTTTTTTGATTTACTGAATCTCACAATACAAAATTTGTGTAATGCTTGCAGATTGAGAGTTAAAGTATCTTAAACCGTCATCAACAACTGACGCAGTACCATGGTATTGACCGATCCCATTGTCTGATTGTGCTTGCCTATTTTTTTGCATGTACCCGGTCTTATTTCACCAGTTATAAGTTTTAATTCAATGATTGTGCTGATGTATGACGATGATCTCTCTCACTGGTTTAATGGGGTTTTTTTTACCAATGCAAGAATGTTATACTAACGTGTAGAGTCTTATTTCTATTATTTTGTTCCCAGTCGAGTCCTTCAGTAGAGTCTTTTTATTGGCAGAAATGCATAAATTAACGTTAACGAGTAGTTTTTGAAGCAGGTGATTAGCCTAATTATGCTTTTCATTATCAATGGCAGGACTCCAGCCATCTTAACGATGATAAATCGGAGAGCAGACTGTATATCGGTAACCTTGATCTGAGAATAACAGAGTAAGTTGCATCTGTGTGTAGTCAAAAGTTCTTTTTCCAAGCCTAGATTTCCACCAGCTAGCCCATTGAGCTTAGATTCTTTGCAGGGCGACTCTGATTAAGATGTTTTGTCCATATGGAAAGATTATCTCTGAAGAATTCCTATGGCATACTCGTGGCCCTAAACGTGGAGAACCACGTGGTTATGCTTTTATCCAATTCGGTTCTAAAGAGGTAAAGTTTTTTTTTTTTTTTTTCAGAAAAAAAAAAACGACGCAAGCTAACTTATTCTTTCGTGGTTTGTTCAGTTTATAGCAAATTTCTGATTCCTGGTATTAAAGTGAGCATGCAGGAAGCTATAAGGGCCAAGGAGAAGATGCATGGGAGAATGGCTTGTGGGCGACCTTTGGTTGTTCGTCTAGCAAGTGAGAAAGACCCTTTCGAAGGATTAGCTAATTCTTCCAAAAGTGTTGAAGGAACAAGGTCGTCTAGTCTTTCGGGTAGTGGTTGTGGACAAATTATTAATCGAAGCGCTAAAATAGCTGCAATAAAGAACAAACTAAAGGCCATGGACGATGAAGAGAGCTATAAAAACTCGAAAAAACGTAAGCAAATCGATACATCTTGCACAGATAGCCACCAGAATCCTTCTCCTGAAAGGTAATAGGGCTTAAAAGTTTTTTCTTTTTTTCTTTTTGTAATTTTATTGTTATTTAGGTGCTATCGACTGGTTTTCTGGTAATGTATTGACATTTATCAAACAGTTGTATTTATGGATGAACATGGTGACTAATTTGGTTCAATGTAGACATCATGCTATAAGATCCAATTCAGTTACTATAAAAACACTCGTGCAACAACTTTCGGGGAGTGCCCGATGTCAGAGATGAAGATCAAAGAAAGAAAAATAAAATTAATAACATAAGAAAAATAATTTTATGCTTTTGTATGTTAAAAAAATCATTATAATATTACAGAGAGTAAGCAAAGCAGCTCTCTACTCGAAACTCTGCTTCTGTATAAAGAGGCAGCAATATCTCAACTTACAACAAACAATCAACCAAAGCACAACAATATACATTTAAACTTCAAAAATCACAACAGTCTACTCACAAGCAAGCAAAAAACAAAAAAAAAAAAAACAAAAGGGCCTCACGTATACAAAAACCATAACTGAGTACTAACTTAGGCCAGACTTCAATCACAACGGCCTCCTGCGGTTGTTAAAAATACAAGTATCGACACTATAACTGCATAACTTTATTCTGTTTAACACAAACCGGTGCCTTGAACGTTTGGCACTTCCACATCGATGCCCTCTCTACAGGCAACAAATTATTGTCCGACGGCCCCATTTGAAACAGGGTCTGGTTATCTTCCAACAGTGGCGCCCCTCGTAATTTCAGCTCCTCTTTGGGACCACTTTGATCCTTGGAACTACAAATACTCAACGGCAACTTTTTCTGCTTCATTCTTCCCCTTTTTTTACCGTAACTATCCAAAACTTCGTTATTTTCAAACTTCAATCGGTCACCTTTGTCATGTTTCGGTGTGCTCAAATCTACCATAATCGTGTCTATCTTCTTTATTACAGGACCTTCTGTGTCTACCTCACCTACTGCACCATGACCACTGCTAGTAGTAGTAGTGGTGGTGTCTGCAGAGCTTTTCAGCCTTTTATGCTTGTGATTTTTTACAACGGAATCTGACGAGTTCTTCAAGATTCTTGGAGAACTGTTGATGGCTTGGTGCAACTTACGGGCCAATTCTTCGTCTGTTCTACAGTTAGTAGTATTTTTGCCTTTGTTTTTATTGTACAGTGTTTCGACAGGAACCTGCTTCTTCATCTTGTTCTTTTTCAGGTGTTTTTCTTCGACTGCCACCTCATCGGAAAGAGTGGCGACAAGATCCAATGCAGTCTTGGCAGCAGCTACTGCCTTTGCGGCTTTTGCGGCTTTCTCTTCAGCATTGGCTCTCGCAGCTTTTGCAACTTTTGCAGCTTCTGTAGCTGCAATTCTAGACGCTTCGACAATCTCTTCATTCGAAAGATTAGGATTAATCAACTGGGACTTAAACGGATTATTGAGATGCACGTAGTTCTTGCTCCCAGCAACAATAGCAGTTGCTGGCGGTGGGGAATTGACATCAGAATTCTGCCGCTTCAATCCGGCCAGAAGCCGTTTTCGAGGTGGCAAAAGGGCGTCAGCTTCCAAGTGATTAACATCACATGTAGTTGTCTCCATATTCTTCTGTATCTACATGCAAACAAGTTGGTTTGCGAACCTTCACACTACAAAAAAAAAAATGAACATTTGAATCTTTAAATCTTTAGCACAAGATTCTCAGCCGCACAACCCCGTTTTCGTATTCATCCAAATTTCTTAAAACCTGCATATGCCTTTACATGAATATTGTGGCCCTAAACCATACATAACTCACACCATCAACCAAATCTAATACAGATAAAATAGCAATCCAAATTCAAATCCAAACCCTAGTAAACAAGAATCAATGAAGCCTACAATTATGCAAGATAAAAGGGAAAGCAAACTTAACCTAATTTAACAGCAATGACTTAAAAATTTATTGCATAAGTGAAAAATAGATCTTGATAGAATAGATTCGATCTAACAGCAGAATTCCAGTCTTAAATAGAATCATACAGAATCTGATTGACCTAAATTCCATAATCATGAAGGTGTAATCATGAACTAATTATAATCATTGCAGGGATCCTCCAATTCTCTGATCTCTGTCATCTTAGAAAAAATACAGAGTAGGGTTTTTTAGGGAGATAAGACAGGGTTGGAAGAAAGTAGGGCAAAAATGAAACCCTAGGGTTTCATCAGAAAACCACAGATCTATGCAATTAATTTAGCTTCCAATTATGAAAATCGAATGCAGATTCCCTTTCATGATGATGATGATCATGGTGATGATGATGATAACATAAAAGCAACCAATATAATTTACTGTATTATATAATTCAAAATTATGAAGAAAAAAAATAAAGATTACGATTTCAATTCACTTACCTGTAAAGGATAGCCAATCAAAATCCTCCCCTGTACGCTTTCCGATTATGCATCCTCGGATGTTTTCAGCTCACAAAAATCACGCTACAACAAAAAATATATATATAAATATATGTATCTTCACAAAACAGCTTTGAATTTACAGATTCATTTTTTAATCTCCTCTGTTTCAATTCGCATCGTCATCAGCCAAAAGTACAACGCACGGAAAAATGCAGCGCCATGGCCAGCTGGTGCCGTGATTGGATCAAATGAACCGTGAATTTATGGTCGTCGGATCACGAACATGAGCAGTGGAGAAAATCCGACGGATGATTTCTAGAGAGAGAATTGTGGATTGATGAATTGTTTCTTCTCTTCCTCTTCCTCTGTGTTCATATTTGAGAGAGAGAGAAGATGGGGCTTTGGAGGAGTGATTTCACCATGTATTCCCTGTCAGTGCGTGTGACGATTTTGCCCTTGTGTATTTTTCTGATGTGACGAAAGTACCCCTTTGGTGCCCTAAAGGCCTAAACATCTACATCTTCATATTTATCTCTAGCATTAAAAACTCCATGAAATTATTTAATTTGAAGATTTATCAAAATCTAATGTACATATGGAAAATGTGGACCATGTTAAATGTGTGATATCACATCCTTATTAAAATATGAATGGATTTCAGTTATATCACAAATGACCTAGCGGTTGGAATAAACGAGCTTGTGTCAATTGACCTAAGTTCGAATTCCTTTGCCAACGGTCGTTAAGTCGAACTTGTCACACATGGTTAGTCTAGTGTAGTTTACGTAAAAAAAAATGACGAAACTATGCAACGGTGGGTAACTCGTCGAAATACACGCCTACTGTAAAACGATTGCAGAAACTGATCAGAGCTCCAAACCATAAGCAAGTACCATGAAAAGACGCCGGAGGGAAAATTATGAGAAAAATAAGATACGAAGAGACGGTTGTGGTCGGTTAGTGTTTAATACTAATTTCTAATAAGCAAGTACTATCAAAAGACGCCGAAGAAAAAGTTATGAGAAAAATGAGATACAAAGAGACGATTGTGGTCGGTTAATGTTTAGTACTGATTTCTAACAAGCAAGTACCATCAAAAGGCGCCGAAGAAAAATTTATGAGAAAAATGAGATACAAAGAGATGGTTGTGGTCTGTTAGTGTTTAATATTGATTCTCTACAAGTTTAATAGGCACTCCATGCGAGGTATATGTCAAGTTTATGTATATAAAAAAGGGGTAATGGCAAATAGGCCCATGACAAGGACACTTAATTAAAATAGGGACATCCAACTTTTTTGTCTTTCAAATAAATCCACCCCATTCAAACTTATTTGCAAATAAGGAAAATCCCTTTATATATACCAAAATTACCCCCAATTCATTTGAAACCCAATTTAACTTCAATTTCATGATTTACACCCCAATTTAGCCCAATTTCATCAATTAACCAATTTTAACCCAAATTTCAATTTTGACCCCAATTTTAACCCTAATTCGTATCAAATCCACCCATTATGCTCTAACTTCTGTAATATTACACATTGACCCCGGATTTTAACAAATATATCACATTAACCCCCAAAACTTTTTTTTTTCAGAAAATAATTTTTTTTCTGAAATATTTTTTTTCCGGCCAGATTCCGGCGTTGACCGCCGGTCTCCGGCGTTGACTTTTTTTATTTTATTTTGTTTTCCTGAAATTTTTTTCCGGTCGGTCAACGGCCGTTGACCGCCGGGTCTCCGGCGTTGACTTTTTTTTTTTTTTTTTTTTCTTAAAAAAAATATTTTAATTAATTTTACTGTCTTGGCTGCTAAATTACTGTCTCCGGCAGCTATTTAACTGTCGGAGACAGTAATTTAACTGTTAATTGACTGTTTTTTTTTTTTTTTTTTCTTCAAAAATATTTTAATTAATATTACTGTATTCGTTGCTAAATTACTGTCTCCAGCAGTTATTTAACTGTCGGAGACAGTAATTTAACTGTTAATTGACTTTTTTATTCTTAAAAAAATATTTTTAATTAATATTACTGTATTCGTTGCTAAATTACTGTCTCCAGCAGTTATTTAACTGTCGGAGACAGTAATTTAACTGTTAATTGACTTTTTTATTCTTAAAAAAAATATTTTTAATTAATATTACTGTATTCGTTGCTAAATTACTGTCTCCAGCAGTTATTTAACTGTCGGAGACAGTAATTTACCTGTTAATTCACTTTTTTATCCTTAAAAAAAATATTTTCAATTAATATTACTGTATCCGTTGCTAAATTACTGTCTCCAGCAGTTATTTAACTTTGGTGGTCAAGACAGTAATATTAATTAAAATATTTTTTTTTTAAGAAAAAACAATTCGAAAAAAAAAAAAAAAAAAAGTAAAAGTCAACGGTGGTTGACCGGCCGGAAAAAAAAAGCAGGAAAAAAAAATTTCAAAAAAAAAAAAAAGTCAATGCCGGAGACCGGCGGTCTCCGGCGGTCAACGCCGGAATCTGGCCGGAAAAAAAACAGTTCAGAAAAAAAATTATTTTCTGAAAAAAAAAAGTTTTGGGGGTTAATGTGATATATTTGTTTAAATCCGGGGTCAATGTGTAATATTAAGGAAGTTAGAGCATAATGGGTGGAATTGTTAAGAATTATATTATTGAGGGTATTTTAGACTAAAGACATGGGGATGGGCTTAATTGAGAGACTGTTTTTTTTGTGGACTAAAATGCATTTAAGTCCCATGTGATGGGCCTTTTTGCCATTTGCCCTATAAAAAATCATAAGTTATTGGTTGTTAGTTTAATATATTTCTCAAATGAATATTGTCCCAAAGTAGAATTTACATGACCTAATGCGTGTATGACATTATATTTTCAACACGTTGTTGTAGGCTCGAATAACATTTTGATAGTTTATGGAAGAAAATGAAAAACGAAAAAAGATAAATAAATAAAATGCTTTTGATTTATAGCTAACCTTGAAATATAATGTAGATCAAATTTCTTAAAAATTAATGCTCAGCTGTCCTAATGACAAACACGTTTTTAGTGATTATTTTTTGTTATTTTCTGTTCCCATTATATTGTAAATCAGTTTCCTTGATCAACTTTTCTAAAATACACCTAACAAGTCACTTGGTTAAAAATGTATTAGCGACCCGTTTGGCTAAGTCTATGATAAGTTGTGATAAGTTGTTTCAAAGTCAGGAACAAAAAAAATTGAAACTTGTATGAATTATTTTAGCAAATTAAAATCGAAATCTGACATATTCCATTTTAGATTAAAAAAAAAATGCTAAAATCAGAACAAAAAATATTGTTCAAAAATCGAAAAAAATCGGATTTGAACCGGTGTGGATCCCTAACTACCCCCATCGACAGACGAATACAAAATCAAGTAGTGGAAAATATCAACTAGGCATCCACACCACTTGGAAGGCTCATCATCACCATTTAAAGAAAAACAATAAATAGTTTCCCAAATTTACAATTATCAATAGTTTATGTCAAATTGTACAACAAATAGATGGGTATAGTGTAGCTGTATCTAATACTATCTTAAGTAAAAATAGAATTCCACTAGTCACATTCAATTAATTAAAAAAAACATAAAGATGCTTAAAATAAGTTCCAGGACACATTTTAACTGTGACGAATCGATTAGTAAGATTTTGCGAAAATCGCAACTTCATCGGCAGGATTGCCAGTCATCAAGCAAGTCTTTGTCCCCTGTGGCTGTTCGAAAGGGAAACATCTAATTGTAGCCCCCGTTTCTTCTTTCACCTTCAGTTCCTCTTTGTCACTGAACAAATGAATCAAAATAATGTCCCACGTCGGGAAATTAAATACATATCTTCTTATATGTTCGTTCGAATGAGGGAAATATTTTCGAAAGCAAATTAAGTACCTGGCTGACCAAGGGCCTCTTGCCCACTTGCCTTGAGCTATTGCCTCTTTAAGCTCGTTGTACGAGCACACGTCAACAATGTTACTGGACAACGACATTTTTAAAATCTTCCATTTAGTAGTGTGGCACAAACTTATGAAACATAATCAAGACATTTGCTTGATAACGGATCAAGAAATGACAAATATAACCCTCTATTTGGTAAAAATGGCCTAGGCGATATCTATTTTGCAGAAGGATAATCAATTTTTATATCAATAATATCGACCAGCTTTGTGGAAAATATTACCTATCTCGAAATGATGTCGCTTTTTCAAGAAGAGCGGACTGGACCTCGTCCAGCTTGCCTTTTACGTAAGCCACCAATGTTGAAGATTCCATTGATATACCAAAAACTTTCCCTTGTTTTCCAGGAATATCTCTTCTAGAAACAACTACACTCCCGCTTGAAACGTCTCGAGGCCCAATTTCAATCCTTAGAGGCACACCCTAGATGAAACAAAGATAAATCAACTTAATTTCATGTCTGGTAATCGTAAAAGTATTACTAAGAAAATTTATACACAGTTCCAATGAATAATTGTATCCTAAAACATTGCGAAACATTGAACATTACAAGGGCGACGCAACTAGAAAGTGTTTTTACAGAAAATAGCCAAAATGGATATACACAATTAACAACCAACAATATTAAAGGGCATAAATACAAATTTAAGAAGTTGAGTGTGTTATATAACTGCACTTCAACCCGCAATTACATCCCTTTTCGTTTTCCATTATCTTTCCAGACATTGTTAATGCATATCAGGTAAATTGCTGA
Source organism: Erythranthe guttata (assembly GCF_000504015.1). The sequence continues at coordinate 540,715 of NW_012194947.1, read as the reverse complement.
GTGGTGAAGAAAAAGAGTGCAACAGTCAATGAGTGACAAGAACAAACCTTCATTTCCCAAAAATTGAACTTCCAACCAGGTGTTCTCTGCTCGGAGTCATCAACTTTAACCCTAATTCCGGCAGCTTGGAGAGTTTCTTTGACAGTTGAGGCAGCATCTAAAACTCCTGAGCTCTCATCTGCCTTCTTCCATATTGGAACTACTATGACCTGAAAGCCTTCATTAGTTAGAGACCAAAACTCGCTATAGGCATGTATAGAGATTGCACTTTACTGGACTGCTATATCACATAAACTAAAAAGGAGGGAACCCAACGTATTACGAGAATATGGCCCCTTTGTTCCTTTTTGTGTCTCTTTAGCCATAATTTTTTCCCCATATTATGTGTCATTTTAGAGTTTTAAGCCAGAATTAAATCGTTTTACCATTTTTTTTCCCTTTCATCGTTAGCGTGTGTTTAAATAACTTTGTGAACATGTGTAAAGGGTAATTTTGGGCTTTTCCGATAAAATGGATACTATTATTAGGATGTAGGCTTCTTAATTTGTGTGCATCAACCTTAGACCCAAATTAGCAAGAAAACGGAGGGAGTAGTTGATAAAAAAAATTTAATTATATAATAGAATAAAGTAAACCTCTTCCAGAGTTTACAGTGATGTGAAAATGGCAAAAAAGCGATGAGGGATAAAAGCCAAAGATTATTCCCTTTACACGCAGTACATGTCATAATAATGCATTTCAGTAACATATGGTTGTCCACTATTATATAACATATACTGTGCAGCCATTGTGTATGCCATTGGTTATTTATAACATCTAGCATTCTGTTGCATCATAAATGTTTCCAGTTGTGCATGAGGATAATCAAGCACATCATAGCATTTTTTTCTTTTATTTTTTTTGAGAAAAGCACATCATAGCATTAGAAGCATATAAATTAGTGAAGTAGGCAACGAAAACTCGGTAATAACCTTTAATATTGGTACCATAGCTACCAGTTAATGCGTAGAAAAATACCTGAATGGGGGCTAGATTTGGAGGAAGCATCAAACCAGCATCATCGCCATGCGTCATAATGATACCGCCAACAAATCTGGTGCTAATTGCCCATGATGTCTGCCACACATGTTGCCTTTGCCCATTTTCATCAGTGAACTGTATGAGGTAAAGTTATTAGTTGAAAATTATTCAACACATTATATGCGTAGAAGAAAAAAAAACGATGTCCGACAGTAAGCAAGTGAAATGTATGTAACTGAAAGAATTTAGAACATATAAAAGTGGAACTTTTAAGGAGGGGCTCAAAAAAGAGAAAAAACACTACTTCCTAAAACTTTTCCATGTTTCAGAAGAAATCGTTAAATTATGGAGAAGTCGCTTTTATCAGGTTGATACCTGGTTGTATTAGCTTTTGTGCTCATGAATGCAGTGGTTTGTCAAAACTTGGGACACAACTCAAAGTAAAAGCTCAATACGAACACGGCACACAAAATTGCATGTGAGGTTCTTATCATTGAGTAGAAAAAAATAATCCACTTTAAGGATCTACGACAAGCACTCTGAAAAAAACCCAACTTCGCAGAAACTCGAGCACACACAGACATAAATTACTGAATGATGTGTGCTTATCAACCTGTGTTCCAAATGCACGGGAAAAATTCTGTCCAAGGTTGTGGCTTGTTCCAGCCTGCAAAGCCTTCCGATCACCCATCATTGCTTCAATAGTATAGGTCTTCGCAGCACCTGCAAAGGTTTCTACCTTTGATTTACGACCTGGAATAACAGGTATTGCAGCTTGCTCAAAAGCAAATTTTGTGTACATGTCAATCATCTGTAATGCCTGCAGTTTGCATCATGAATTCGTCAAAATAAAACTATAGCGCATACGCACAATCATATCAAACAAAGAGAAAGCAAACCTCCTTTTCTGCCTCTTCTGGAGTAGCATGAGCTGTGTGGCCTTCTTGCCAAAGAAATTCAAGAGTTCTCACAAACGGTTTAGTACGCATCTCCCATCTTGTGACATTTACCCACTGAAATAAGTTAAAACAGTAAAAAGAGTACCCAATACTTCTCTAGGTTGTAAACGAAAAAGATATGGTGTGCCACAGATATATACCTGGTTGATCATTAGAGGAAGATCACGGTAACTATGAATCCACTGAGTGAACATGTGGTTCACAATGGTTTCACTCGTAGGCCGCACCTGCCAGAACCTCAAGAAGTGCAATAATCAAAAAGTAAACTCAGGTTGTATCATTTAAAATTTAATAAGCATATTGATTGGTCGCAAAAAGTAACATAATGAAGAAAAACGAACACACACTAAAAAATGGATGGGAAAAAGAATCATGCATTACAAAAGGTTGCAGCAAGTATTCTTACCACAAGCTTTTCTTCGAGCTCCTTTCCTCCTCCAATCGTCACAAGAGCTAATTCTGGACTAAAACCTTCAACATGGCTAGCTTCTTTCTCAATAAACGAGTATGGTATAAGCTGCAAATGTTTTCATATTCAGGGCATTTAGTCGAACTAAATACCAAACGAATCATGTTATAATAACTGCTTAATTCACTCAAGCAAATAGCTAATTGTATAGGTTTCTGAAGTCAGCTAAGGATTATGGGCACAAGTTAACTTCACTAATCAATTAATAATAAGAACAACTTATAGATATCCAATAAATCAGAATTAATTACTTGTAGAAAATTAATTATACGCAACATCGAAATACGAAGTGATGGATGATCCTCGCTCACCTGAGGGAAATACATATTACTATGACCAGTCTCCTTAAACTTCACATTCAGATAATCCTGCACCAATCAAATAACATAATTAACATCAAATTTCAAATCCCCTCTTAAATTGGAAACCTTATGCAATAGTAAGAAACCTGAATTGCTTCCCAAATGGCGTAACCGTAGGGGCGAATGACCATGGTGCCGCGAACGGGGCCATAATCAGCCAGCTCAGCATTAGCAATGATATCTAAATACCAAGCATTGAAGTCCTGCGATCGAGGAGTAATAACTCGATCCTTCTCTTGCTGAATTTTCGGCTTCGGTGAGGAGCTGCGTTCAACTTCGGGAGGAGGTGTCGCGACTTCTTTCTCAACGATGCTGCTTTGCACGGAGAAATTGGCGGCGGAGAGTGGGCGGAGTGGAAGGAGTAGACGACGGCAGAATTGGTAGCGTGGAACTGCCGCGGCGGCGGAGGAGAGTGAAGTGAGGGACGGCAGTCTGAGACTGAGCGCACCCATTTAGTGGTGGTGGTGGTGAGGAAGAAGAATGAAATTTTGGGGTTCGTTTGAGATGAGGTTTATATATCTTCAAAATCAAAGTCAAATTATAAAGTCAAAAAACAAATTAAAAATTAAAAAAAAAAAAAAAAAAAACAAATACAGTACAACTGTAACTATAACATTGATAAACTCATTATTAGTTCAATAATTTAATATTTCGTTAAATTAATAGAATTTTGTTAGTCTCAACTAATTTATGGAGGTTTAACCGTAGCAATTGAACAACAATGTAATGAAATTAATTAACAAATTAAAATGGCTCTCTATAATTCTATCAAACTTATCTTATAAGTTTAATAAAATTATTAATTTTAACATTGTCGTCATATTGTGACTAACCAACAATATTATTTGAGTGTGAATTATTAATTAATCTAACACTTAATTGAAACAATTTTACTCTATAAAATTCATGTGCAAGGACAATAATTTGCAAAATAAATGTAGAATGCAAGATTTATCTACTAAGAAAAACGTAGGTTAAGTGCAGATTATCCACCCTGCTCTAAACATATTATCACCTACAATGAGTTATATATATAAAGAACCAAACTAGCATAGTAGAGTTTATCAGATCATGAGAAGATCTGCTTTCTCTATACGAAAAATAACGCAGACAGTATAGATTATATCATCAGATAATCCTGTCCCTCTGTCATCGAATCAACGTAAAAGCTAAGGTGTCTGAATCACCATCAATTCAGACAATTCGTCATCCTCCCAGTTCGTATACGGGGCCCGCGGTGACTTTGGAGATCGACATGCAGGCGAAAGCTCCGATTTCTTGAACCGAACAACTTCATCTCCACAAAGATGCTCTGCCGAGATCTCTTCCATTTCCAAATGCTTCATCTTACTCTCAGCCTGAAAAACAGTCTCACGGGTAAACTTTCTCTGGGTCCGTAATTTTTTCTACCGATTAACCAAAATTAGAAAAGAGCGAAAAAAAAAGAAACTACCTTCTTCGAGGATAACTGAAGTGCCTTTCTACCCGATAACTTCACAGGAATATCTAATAACACCACAAACTAATTACTACACGGAAACATAGTAAAATATGAAGTTAGTGATTTTCAATCAAAGATGAGGTTTTTATTACCATTACTTAGTCCTACGGACATCAGAAAATAGTCCATGTCCACAGCTTTCGCCTGAGCTGCAACGCACTCACGGTGATTGTGCAGAAACCTCTCCTCCACCACAGAACCGGGAAACTTTTCTTCTGCTACAGCATTCAGCTTTCTGCCCACACTCGGCGCCAGCTTTGGTGGCGGCTTAACCGAGTTTGTAAGGTCACGGAGTGCTTTCCTACCACCAGCTTTTCCTTTCTCAGCTGCCTTCGATAATTTGGCTTTACCGTCGAAAGAATCTTTGTCAATAGAAATGACATTCGTAGGATTGTTGTCTTTTCTAACGGAGTGAACCATAGAAGGCTTTCTTGAGTTTGATATGTCGTTGAGAGCTTTCCTTCCACCGAGGCCTCCTCCTCTCTTATCTGCTTTCGTCACATCAGCTTTTACACCAGGAGTTGAGCCTACATTAAAGAAAATATAATATATCAGCTAAAATCTAACTAAGATAGGTCGATACGAAAAATTATTCACCATTATTATATAGGTTGAAGTTACCATTGTAGAGGATATTTAGGTTCTGATCTTGGATCAGGCGATGAGCTGGGGTTGCCATGTTTGCTTCGCGCTCTGGAAAACACAATGGGAGTTGGAATTAGCAATTAAACGTAACAGGGAGATATATCGTAATTTGATAAATACAGACAATCGTCTGCCAAGAAAAACCACCGTGCATCGTAATTAACCAGATAGTGCGCATACAAACGTCCTTAAAAAAAATTCTGCCACCCACAAATTCAGCATACTTGCAAGCAATCCCTCAATTTCTCGCAATAGACATAACTTGTGATGTAATTAACTTAATCATTAGTGTCACGATTCGACTCGAATAGAGTACAACAACACGACTTCATTCACCCCTGAGGATTATCCATGTAATTTATAATAGAGAAAAGGGGAAGAGAATAATACTTCATTAGCGATATCCGTCTCTAACAACCAACCATGTTCTTTGCATGAATTTTACTTTGAATAATACTTCATTAGCTAGACATGCGAAAAACACTGTTTTAAACCGAGTACGACCTAAAATATTCTCAGCCAATAAAACATCGAGACTCTGCCAATTGATTCATTCTATCTTGAATTCAGTCATCCATCTTCACAAGGTACAAAAGAAGGAATAAATTTGATCAATCCATCATTTTACCATTAAAAAAAAATCATAAATCGGGAAAACCCTCTAAAAAAAAGGTTGAGCTTCTGGTCTTATTAGACACCACAAACAATAAGATCACTTTGGTACAAAGAAGGAAGTAAAATCTGCCATGGTGGAACCTAATCATCGAGAAAAATCGAAATACATGGGATAAGTACAAACAAATTAAATCGACACCATATTCAAATAAAACCTTTAATTTACAATCAAACTTCAGATTTAGGGTTTTGTATAAATCGGATCCCAATTGAAACCAATGACGGCCATTAAAAAATTAAAAGAAAAAATAAAGGCGGATTGATTCATCGAGCTATTAGCCCTAACTATTACAAATGGATCAGAACAACCAAAATAATTCAGTTATATACAGAGATTTAATTACACACATATACGCTTACTCCATAACCCAGTTTTCATGGAGAGATCGCAAAGAAAAAGGCAGAGGGTTTCAAGAGGTATATTAGATTACTCACAGATGAAATTTTCTGAATTTTCTTGCTCTTCACGTGAAAATTTCTTGGTAATCTTCCCGATTATTCTACAACAAAATTTGAATATCTATTTTTTTTTTCCCCCACTCTTCCTTCAATTCGTGAACGGCTATTGAAATTGAAGCGCAATGAGTCTGTAATTGTGGGGGTCCTTTTTGCTGGTTCGTGTATAAAAAGGCGGTGGAGAAGCAACGGTCAAATTTCTACTTCATATTGAAATACGCCCTCTTTTAGCTATTATTTACGAAATTGCCATTTTCCAACTTGAACTATTTTAAGTCAGTTGATTTGTGGATATTAAACTCAACATGCTAAAAATTAAATAAATAAAATGAAAATGCCACCGATGCACGTTTCGAACAGCGGAGCGAGGGTATGAATTTTGGTAGGAACTTGCGGCTGAATTAAATTCTAAAAAAACAATAGTAGTTTTGTTAAGCTTATGAAATAGTTAGTCGAAATTGGATCACCGAAGTAATGTATAACGATGTGTTAGATTTCATTATTATTCGACCTAATACTAAATTTTATCATCTTACATGCTAAATTTTGCAAGTACTCCGACACGATGTATATTCAACATTAAAGAATCTCAATGAATTCACTTACGATACAAATAGTTGAGCACTATTCATTCGTTCATTCTCCCCATTACTTAATAACAATTAATTATACATACCTTCTCCATATTAATTCCAACCATCAATTTCCAAAAGCATTCATTCATTTCACAGATATAGCTTTCCTACTTTCGTAACTTTTCTACTTTGCTAGATATGTATTAAATCTTGCCATCATTGCTTACCTAAAAAATATTAATTTGATTTTTTTTTTTAATTGTGTTGTGTGCAGATCTTGCGTTAATCTATTTTTGTAGAGATGAGTTAAAATTAGCAATTTTGCTCCTCCGATTTTTCAAATTTTAGATAATATTCTATTATACAATATAAATAATGATGGTGTATGATCTACACCTTCAAGACTGCCTTCAGAACCTTGTTCCCTTGACCGTCGGAAAATCCACCTAAACCGGTAATATGGCTGGCAACGACGAATTAAATGGACAGAAAGTATAAGTGAAGAGAGAGTATATAAGAGTGTGTGTGTTCTTGTATTACAGCAAAAAACGTAACCCTAAAAGGGGCTCAGTACACTCATTTATATACGATGTTTTACAATGGTTTTTCCCTTTCTCAATGAGTCTCTATTTATATTCACTATGATTCATCAATATCCGCTCTTAATTTGCGCTTCAATCTTGTTTATGTTTGGGTTTTATCTTCAAATCAGCCTTCCCTGGCCAGCTCGTCACCTACCACGCAGAGGTCTCTTTTCCGTTCCGCGAGTCCGTAAGGAGCAAGCTTTTATTTCATGCAAGCTCTTCTTTTAGCCAGGCTTGTGTATCTCGGGTTTCTTGCTTAATGGGCTAGCGGCCCAAATTCCTCGTTCCATCCTCAACCCTTCGGAATCTGGCCCAACGGACTCGTTTTCAACTCGTTGGCTCAACCTTGCCAAATTAACCCCAATCAAATAATAATATTAATCCCACCATTGAAAACTTTAACATTACGAAGAAGAATAGTGAATACCTAGAACATGTCGACTAATTAGAGGAGCCTGTTCGGTAGCATGCTTAAAATCGAAAAATCGAAACAAAACCTTAAAAAATAAAATCTTTCTTTCACGCGCCGCATTTGAACGGTGAAACCACCCCTTCAGACTTCACCAAATGATCCCTTTAGTTTTTCCAATAAAAATATTATGTCTTCGAAAAAATAAATATTAGTTAAAGACGCATTCAAATAGAAAGTCGTTTGGAATATGGTCCTCATGAGTTCCAATCATGAGAAAACACGTGTCCCACCAACTGGAACTAACTGAAACCACAACCTAAATAAATTAATTAATTAATCCCAAACTAATGGAACCCACCATTTCACACCTTTGAGTTAGGGGGCAATAAGCAAATCCCATAAAAATCAGCACTTGCCAAATTTTTTTATATTTCAATTTTCTTTATTTATTTCTTTTTTCTTGTTGTTCAATCATCACATAATCGTGCAACCTCTTTTATCATATCTCCAATGGATCATTATATTTTGGTACAAAATAACTAGTTACATCATTGTGAAATTAAATTCTGATATATTAAATTAATAAACTTTAGGATAACCTGAGAAATTCTAATGATATATTCGTAATTATTTTGTAGCATTTTAAATTAATTTTATCTTCAATTTTTAGGCTCTTAATTTATAGCCTTTTTTTCATAGTAAATCTAGCATATTGTTATTCAATCATAATTCATAATTCACTACTAAACTAAGGAACAAATTATATGATGGGGTTATTTTACATACCCCCTAACTACCAAATAAACTAGAGATAAACCCAAGCCCAAATCATCTTTTAACATACCTCCTGAGGAAGCGAAAGTACTATATTACCCTTATGTGCAATTTTCGGCCAAACTGCATTCAGCATTTATGGTCCTGCATTTATCATTTTCGCTGATTTATTTTTTTTTTTATTTTTTTTTTTTATAAATCTGTTTGTTAAATATATATATATATATATATATATATATATATATATATATATATATATATATATATATATATATATATATATATATATATATATATATATATATATATATATATATATATATATATTTAATTTTTAATTTTTTTTATAAATAAAAAAAAAATTAATTTTTTTTTAATTTTCAAAACAATATGTTTACAGTACTGAAAATAACTATATGTAACTATAGTACCTATAGTAATTCATAGTTATGTTCGTTTTTTCCCCATATTTTTAGTCGATCAATTGTACGTATACACACACGAATACTGACTTATACAAAATAAATTCATAAAACCCCAACAAAAATTTACAAATTTAAATATTTTTATTATAAATCACATCAGAACCAATAAAATACAAATCGAAAATACATAAATATACGCATATGTAACTACATGTAACTACATGTTACTATAGTAATGTATAGTAATGTATACAGTCTATTGAACAGATCTGATGTAACTTAAAAAAACAAAAAATTGACACCTTCAAGGAAAGGATCAATGGCCTCCATTAAGCTGCAATTGCAAAATCAAAACAAAAAGAAATTGCTTTAGTGCAAATCAACAAATTTGAATAAAAACATCAAAACACTCAAAAATCACCAAACATTAAGAGATCGAGAGATAGAGAGAGAGGTTATTGCTGGGAAATGCAAAAAAAATACAGAAATAAATCTGAAAAGATAAAAATAAACGAAATTACCATCAAAATATAGATCCCGACTTGAGGAATTCAACGGTGGATGACCCGTCAAATTTCGACGGGTGGAACACAAAATAAAGCTCCGGCAAGACCACCGTTCTCGAATGAAAAAAAATTGCAGAAACAGATCCGCGCTCGAAACTGAATGAAATCACCACCAAAAGAAAGAGCTCGACGAGAGGAATCCAACGGTAGTTAAACCATCGAATTCCGACCACCGGAGAGAGAGTTATGGCTCCGGGAAGCAATTTCGCCGGTGAGAGGTTTGTAGAGGCGGGATTTTGAATCTGGGAGAAGAAGAGAGAGACCGTGAGTGGCTAGGGTTAAAACTGATTTTAGAAGGGTGTTATAGGAACTTCAGGGTAGCCCAGGGGGTATGTCAAAATATTTTCGAAATGAGAGGGGTTTCACCTAGAGTGTAATTCACTTGTTAGTCAGTTCTATATAATTTGGAAATGAGGGGGTCTACAAAATAATCCCTTATATGATATGCCGACAATCTCACGGGAAAAAAATCAAAAAAACTCAAATACGAAGGTATTTATGAAAATCAAACAAAATTATTCTATATTTAATTTGTGAACGTAATGAAAGTTCGCTTAAGCTCGCAACATAACAAACCAAATTTAATGTTTATATAAAAAAAAAAAAATCAAATTATGTGAACCCCTTCATAAGTAATTCAAACAAAACTCTTAAAACTCATTCAATATTCGAACAAATTTGAATATGCTGGTTTGACTTGATTATATTAGGGGGGGAAAATAGACAAAATAATTTTATTATATACATTAAAAATTATAAAAACAAATATAAATTGACTTGAAGTTAAGTTGAAGTCATAAACTTCAAATGCACTTACAAGAAAATCAATTACAAATTTGGGAATCCCATGTATTGACATGATTGCACCACCTTCCAATCAACCCCCAATCAAATTTTAAAATTACAAAGAGAAAAACAAATTAATGTAATTTTATATTAATAAAATATAAATAATATAAACACCAAAGTAACACTATGTTTATTAATATTGTTCCTTCCTTTGGTGTGGGGTCACGAGTAAACGCTAATACAAACATAGTACAACAGTTACATTAACTTAATCACGTTTTTAATCAAACTTTAATTAATTAACGCCAAGCGGATGCGACGGCGATTGTGCGTCCCATCCAACCAAAGCATATGCCGCCGGATTCCTCGTTCACGGTGAATCCCGGGTTGCCACGTGTACCCGAGTTTAGCTTGGCCCGGAGCGACTCGGCAACGGGTTGACTCATTGGAACGGGCTGAAACCCGGCCATACTCATTCGGGCCCTCCACTTGCCGAAAACCTCGCATCTTTCAACGCGGTCTCTCCCCTCCCACGCAACCGAGTTGCCCATTTTCCGACCCAGCGCCTCCTCGACCCTGACCCGGTTCGGGTTCTCTCGGGGCACCGTCGCCTCCAGCGAGTCGAACAGGGCAGCGTAGTGCTCGCAGGTTTCTCTGACGCGCACCGTTAGTGGGGCGGTGTTGGCGTTAATATCTTGCTCCACCACCGTCATCACCGTCGGAGAGAGCCGCTTCACGCGGCGGAGCATCTCGTCTCTGAAATTCTCAGTTGTCACGCTCTCGTCTGGCAGCTTGTGCAGTCTGAACGCGAAGTTCACGGCGAGGGCTTCCGCCGGCTCTACTCCCAACTCCTCCCGGTTCAGACCGTCAAAATTCAAGTTCTTGATCGAAAATTTAAAACAGACGTCGATCTTGTCGGCCAACGCTTTGAGCCTTTCCCCAACGATTTTGAGCTTCTCCTCGTCGCCGGAGACGGGATCAGCGAGGGCGGTGATCTTAAGCACGGCGGCGCGTCTGTCGTCGGGCTTCTTCGCCGCCAGCGCGTGGAGAAAGTGCATGTACTGCCCCCCGTGACCGATGTCGAAATCCACCACGTGGATCCTGTGAAGCCCCTGCTCCGACGCCGCCTCGAGGATTGCCAGGTTGGCGGCCATGAAACCGAGCTTGAAACACGGCGAGACATCGTACAGCATTTGTGTCGACACGGTGTGTTCCTTGCCGTGAAGCTCCGACACCGGCAGAGGGTGCTCCGTGGGGTTCATACGCGATTTGAGGGCTGAAACCATGTACGCCGTGACCCTCTGTTCGGAGGTACCCCTCGGATTCGCCACCCGCTGGAGGCGCGTGAGGATTTCGGCTGCGGATTCCATGTTTCCGTCGGAAATAGCGGCGGCCGCATCTACGAATGATTGTCTGGTGCAGGGGATTGGAGGAGAAGCTGAAGTGGAGCAACACGAGGAGGAAGAAGAAGATGGAGAGAGAGAAATTGATTTCTGATTGCAGGGGGAAATTAAATTCTGGATCGTCTCCGACCACTCGCTGCTGGTAACGACGGAAGCCGCTTCTCCGTCGTCGTCATCCCCCAACAGCTCCTTTTCCAGTTCCTGTAGCCTATGACTCATCATCTTCTTCTCAGCCTCGTACCCGAAAACATCCGAACCCGAACCCGAACCCGAACCCGGAAGACCTATACCCGTATTAAAATTCCCGTCGTTCCCAGCCAAATTTGGTGAGAAAAAACTCGTACACAACTTGTTAACATTTCTGTTCGGCAGAGTCAACTGTTGAAGCCGATGTTGCTGAACAATCGGAATCCCGTACCGCGAGTTCATAGAATTCGAAATCGGAGAAACTTCCGGCGAAATTGAGGGAACCGATGCATGCTGGTAATTAGGCCTCAGCTTCACGTTCCTCAGATAAAACCCTAATCCTTGTTGACTTTGCTGCTGGAAATCCGCGAGTGATCTCTTTCCGATGAAATTAGGTCGCCGGATCTGGCCTGCCGGCTCCAGCATAATTCCGGGAAGCGGCGGTGGAAAAGGAAACTGCTGCTCCGCGTTGAGATTGGAATTGAAACCACTGTTCCTGCTCGTCGATCTCCCGCCGCCGGTGAAGAAATCCGGCACGCCGCCGCTGAATCCGGAAGACATTTTCCAACGGAAAAACTGATTAATTTTTTTTTCCCCGTGTATATCAATGGTTGGAGAAGGGATCTATGTTAAGCAACTGTGTTGATTCTTGTGGTTGTCGCCATTAAAAGGGGAGATTTGAGATAGAAACGCAATTGTTTTTAGAGAGAGAAACGGAAATTTTTTTAGAGAGAGAAACAGAAAAAAAAAATTAAAAAAAAAATATATGCGTGAGGTTTCCAACTGGCCGTGAACGATCTTTGTGTTGCTTTATAATCTAAAAAGGTTGAAAAATTTGTTGCTCCTACGACATAGGTGTACACGTGTCTCGTTTATGAACCGTCAGATGTGACGACTCTTTTGGTCTTTTGACGGTGGGGATTTAAAGAGATAAAACTGCCACTGGGTCTACGGGGAGGTTGAAGCAACATTCACGCGCCCGCGGTTGTCACGTGTTTGTTACACGCGGCTCCGGGAGTTTGTGCTTTGTTGTGTGCCAAGTGGGAAAAGTGCACACCAACAATTATTTCTATATTCAACTAATGTTGTACAAGCCCCCATGAGTGTAGCTCAACTAGTTCCGGAGGTGGTAAGTTGGTGCAAGGTCCTAGGATCGAATCCTGGCAGCCGCAGTGTGGGAATTTCAACTCCAATGAGATTGGTTCCTTGTGGGCACCAGGTCCGGGTCCGCTACCTTAACGGGCCGTTGAGTTACCATGATTTACATTCCTCCATCAATCCTTGTCGGGGCCCTGGGGGCGAGGGATTTCGCCTTTTGGTGCAACTAATGTTGTACAAAATAAATTATTTATTTGTTTATACTTTTTCTGTTCCATAATATCTGTGTCTTTTGAGAATAATTTTGTTCCATATTATATGTCACTTTACAATTCCAATGCAACATTAATTGCTTAATTTAATTTTACCCTTATTAACTCTATAACACTCTTCCTGCATTAATTAATAAACAAGGGTATTTTGGTCCATCAATATATATTTTCCTAAAATCAAGACATATTTATTGAGATTCTTAAGATTTGTGCCAAGGTGAAAAACGACACTTATTTAGAAACGGAAGGAGTATTTATTATCGGTTTGGATATTTTTTATTACATATTATTATTATATGTCACTGTAGAATTCTAATTAATTTTTTTTATACGTATATTCTCTTATTTTTTGTTACTATATGACTCTTAATAAAATTCAACAATAATAAATGAGTTTCTTAATAGGGAGGGATTAGATGAATTCAACATAGCACAAATTTCAACAAGAAATAAATAACATTTTAGTATTTATAGAATATTCATAATTAATCATTAATACACCTTATTAAGGGTTATTCCATATGTGCGGTTCCATATATGATATATTTTTGAAATTGAAAAAATATCGATTTGGTAGTCGTTATATGTCGATTTTATAGTTCGACACAATTCGATCAATTTCACGAACATGTAAGCTTCCTTAATTTTCAAATCGAGTTAAGTTAGTTTGAAACGATTTAATTTATTTCAAAAAAAAATGATCGAGAAAAAGAAGTGGCCAGTATAAAGCTTAGAACTTCCAAAGCGTAATGACACTGGTTACATGTGGACCAATAGAAACGAGAGCTTAACTATTTTCAAAGCCATTCTTGTCAATCGTGGAGCAAATGTCGTTTCAATTTTAAATTTTAATAATATTCTTTCATCTTCAAACGTGATTCTGATCATTTTCGAGTTTGAAGTTAGCAAGACTGAAAATACAAAATTTGTAGTTATTTAAGCTTTATAATTCAACTTTAATCACAAAAATTGGATGTCATGAGATAAATATATGCATGTATTAAAGAGCACTGTTCACAACTTTTGAAATTTTATGTATCTAAAATTCAAAATGTAAGTCATTCATGCATAACTTTATCACCCGATATCCAATCTAACTGACTTAATTTGAATTGGAAAGCTAATTCAAGGACCATAGAACCATGTTTTTTAATTTTATCAAAATCACGGTTGAAATTAAAACAACAACAGTAGAATCGAAATGACAATTAACATTTCAGTTCTTTGAATTTATTATACTTCAATTTACACTTCTCATATTTTACAATTGGATCATACTCAATTATGTCTATTAGGAATCAATTCATCTTTTTCCTTTTCTTTTACCTTTGGAAAAATATTAAATATGAAGCAAATAAAGAGAATGGACCTCTTCCTTATAATATATATGCTTCTTCTTCAAATGGTACATGACAAATTTAATTATAGCATGCTTAACAATTAAGCATTTACCTTATTTATACAACATTTTATATTTTCCTTTCTAATTTTAGTGTATTTAATCTAATTTTGTCGAAGCCTCATAAATGCTGCACTGAGTGAAATATATCGTAAGTTTGTATTGTTGGTCTGCATACAATCACACACATCATATATAGATACGTAAACAGTCTACAAAATTGTATTTTTTTAAGTAATGAATAAACTATTATAATCATAATATTTCTCTAATTAAAACTCAATAACCAAAAACAAATAAATAATTATTATATTTTCCAAAGTGGTTGTTTTGAATTTAATTCAGAATTATTGTTTTATCTCTCACCAACTCATGAATAGTTTGGCAGAATTTAATTTGCAATTGCAAAAGGTGCCCAGCAATAAATAATCATAACACCCAATATTGTGACCCCAATATTCCAATATCTACCACTATTATTTCCCACTTAATTAGTTAATTATTATATTCTACGTACAATAAATAATTGAATAACCAATTATATATTCGTTTCAATAATAAATTGATTCCTGATATATTTCCAAAATCATTTTCATTATCTTGTCCATGGTGTAAACTAATCAATTATATATACTTATTTGTTACAATTTTAAATAATACTTTATTTCATTTTTTATGGGTCAATTCGGTAATGTTGGGTCAAACCCATGATACCGGGCATATTAAATAGTATAAGGATAAAACGTGCGGGCCGTAAGAAACTTATTGAGCTCACCGACCTAATACGTGTTAAAGACAAGACCTCTTTAAAAGCTCGCCCGAAAAAAGCTCGGTAAAACGATGCCCGTGGGATAAGAGGGTAGCGAGCGCCAGCTCTCATCCGAACGTGCAAGAGACGATGAAATGTATAGATAGAGAGCTAAATGAGAGTCGTTGGAAAAAAAAAATCGAATATATTCTTCCGAAATAAATAGGAAAAACATGTAAATTAGGATCAGTAATTGAGCAATCAAAGTAATCGGACGAATAAAGAGAATCTAAATTAGGAAATGTCTAATTACAAATTCTCTATATAAACGAATATGTGAAACCCTATTGGGGTACGATTTAACATCAGTAATACACTCATTTTTCCAAAGTCTCTCTTTATCTCTTGTTTTTATCTTTTTTTGGTCGATTAGTTCATCTTCACCGACTAAATACCGTAGGGCCGTAGGCGGATGTACACTCGAACGAACAAAGAAATTTCATTTAAAAGGAGGTATTGGATGCAAATATTGCACCATCAATATTTTATTATTACATCAAGTGCAAAGTATACAAGATTAAAGGTAACAAATAGTATTTTGATAACCAAAATTGTCACAACAACTAACTTTTTGGTGCCACTATATAGTCAACAATGAAAACTTAAAAGTAGTACTTGTTCTTATCACTACTAAACCATCATTATAAACCATTCAAAATTATTCTTATGTAAAAAAACATTTTAACAGTGATAAAATATAAATTATTATCAGTAAATACATATTATTGTATCTGATTTTTTTATTTGATATTAAATTTTTTTTTTTCGTAATATTATTGTTATTTTCCTTCAATTTGGTATGTCCGTATGCATATTATTTATAACATATTTCTACCAGTCAATAGTCAGCATGACACACGTATTGAAATGTGTGTCTGTGTGTATAATTAAGCAAATTGAAAAGGTTAGCAGAATTTAAGAAATGAATAAAGCAAAAGCAGATAAAATTTAAGGTAAATTACAACCACCTCCCAAAGGTAAAGTGTAATTACAGACAAATCCTTTCTTTTTTAGAAATTGCACCTAACCCCTACAGTTTGTAAATTTCTTACATCCACCTTGTTACAAAAGGGTTTTAATGTAAGAAATCTACAAATTTTAGGGGAGAATGTAATTATGGAAAAATAAGGGATTTTTTCGTACATCAACCATACATCATGAAAGGAACAATCAAATAGACATAAGAAGATACTGAATAAACAATAGTTGGGTCAGTTTCTTTGAAGTTTAACTCGATCTTTTGCTATATATTTTTAACAAAATTATTCAAATAATTCCAAATAATATGAAATTTAGTTAAATTGAAATAATATAAATCATTGTAATTTTCATTTGATATTGACTCATTCCCAAATACTTATTTAATTTTAGCAAATTAAAAAAAAATAAGTTAAGGGGGAAAGTACTTCTATAATTGTTGATTTGTAATTTGGTCCCCCCCCCCAATCAATTTATACCACTGTGCCACCAGATAAGAACTTCTATTCTTATGTGTCTCATTATCTATTTAAATTGTATTCAATTTTTAATGAATGGGACTGAAAATGATATTAGCATCTTATATATACCCAAAACTGTAAATAAAAAAAAAATTACTTTAAATCTTATATAGTTCCAATAAATCTAATGTCTTCTTGTTTACAATTCTAAGAATTTAAATATGGAAGTATTGTTAAATTAAGTACTTATTGTTATGTTAAAAAATAATGATTTGTTGAATTGTTGCAATTTTAAATTGTACAACATTTCAAAACATCATGTTCATGTGGCGAGTCAGCTACTATAATAATTATTAGACATTTAGACTGTGTTTGGTTAAGTTTATAAGTTATTAAAAAGAGTTTATAAGACATTTAAGTGTTTATAAGCTCTTTTAAAATGTTTGGTAAACTTTTTAAATAAGATCATAAAAATTCAAAAACATGTTGTTGAAGAACTTCTAAGATATTTTTAAAATTATTAATTCTAAAAATAAGAAGTAACGGCTTATCAGCTTTTAAAATAACTTATCGGATGTCGTAATACCTGTTATTATACAATTTTATAAAGAGTGTTACCCAATATAAGGATGGTGTAATTATAAATTCCAAACATAAAATAAAATAATTGCATATTACATTATCATGACATATAACTATATTCAATTCAATTAGTCTTAAAACTCTTATTAATCTCTAACCATATTTTCAAATTAAACAAGAACTTGTATATATTCTTGTGCCTAATTGTGGTTACACAGACCAAACGTATGGTTTTGTGGCCACAAACAAAATCCCAAATCCTAACCTCCACAATATTATTTAATCACTGTCATTACCTAATGCAAATAACTCCATGCCTTTTTTTTCTTCTGTACCTAATTAGGTGGGGATTAGTGAAGTTAATCTAACTCTAAAAGTTCAATTAATCAAGTGGGTTTAATGCATAAATAGGATGTGTTCGAGTGTTTGAGACTACCGGCTGATAAGTTGTTTTAAGAGCCGCTGAATTGTTACATTACCGATTCGTGATCAACTCGTGTATGTAGGTGCTTATTATTTATAAACTTCTAGGGCTAATTGCAACCACCCCTGAAGGTATGGTCAAATTACGAAAAAATCATTTTTGTTTGGGTAACTACAACCACCCCTTTTGGTAAATATTTTTACATAAAATTTATGTAATTCGGTTATTTACTGAACGAAAACGTATATTTAATTTGGTAAACAATATGAAATGTTGGTCTGCTGAAATTTCGGTTTAGTTTTACCACATCAACATCACAAAATTTACCTCATCTGTAGGGGTTTCACGTAAGCTAATGCGTAGTTGAGATGGATTTTCCAATTTTACCATAACTAAGGGGTGGCCGTAATTTGCCCAAACTTCTATTTATATTTATCTATTATATTCATTTGATTGGATTTCTTAACAAGTTTTAATTTTACAAATTATTTTTCATAATAATAATATCATTATTTCACTTGCCTGTCAAATTAACAAATAGATAAAAATTAAAACTACATATTAAAGTGTAACTAAGTTCTACAACAAATACATTATTATTTTCAAACAATTACAGTTTGTCAATTCTTCAATTAGTGCATAATATTTAATCTAATATTTAATTAAAAACAGAAAAACAAATCAATAACACATCAAAAAGACAGTAATCACCAGTGATTTCGATAAATACTATGGTTCTTCAACAAAAATCAAAACTGTGAAAAAAGATGGACACTAATGCACATAATAAAAATATCTCAATAACAAGTTTTCATTGCAACCCAAATCCTAGTTAATTAAAACACAACAAAATAAAAAACTAAAATCAGAAATTCTAAGCTTAGGCCTTCAGTTTCTTAGGCATGCGATAACCACCAACAACACAGGCGTGGTCTCGTTCGAAAGGCTCAAGGGTAACCTGTTCGACCGGTTTGAACTGATCGACCTGCAACTTTTTCACTTCCGCTGCAAACACTGCCTCAGCTGGTACAGTCGAATCGATACAGTTTGCCTGTATAAGAAAATGCAAAAAAAATATTAATAATTTTGTTTTTCATTTCAAAGTGTAAGGGTGTAATTAATCAGAAATCGAACCTTGATAGATATCACAAAGTGGCCGCCGGCTTTCAAGAAGTATGATGCATTAAGGGCCAAAATTCTTGCCTGTAAGAAACATATATACATAAAATAAAATCACAAATGCAATTCATTAGACATGTATAACATTTCGATTTTATAATAACACTTAGCATCTAAGATTGCCACAACCTATAAAATATGCATTGCTGGCATCTAAAATTGCCACACCCTATAAAATATGCATTACTACTGCTAGGTAATTGAAGTGAGAATAATATTACATACCTATGGTAATTGTACTTGTAAAAGATTGTTACTCTTTTAACAAGTATGTTTAAATTATTTGAACAAGTAAATCAATGCAGACAGATTGAAAGCATGCAACAAAAATAAACTAGCTATCATAACATATTCAAAATCAAATGCAATGGAGTTGGTATACATTTTAAACATCATATATATACACAGAGACATGTAAGCATGTATCAAAATCAACGAAAAATAAACGAGCAACATTCAAATTAAATTTGAAAATGCCTCAGTGACTCGGTTTGTGCATCACTCAAATATGTCTTGAAGGGGAATCCGAGTAGGTCATCATGAGCTTGCTCTCACACACACACACGAAAATAATATATTATAATATATACTTCAAAAAACCAAATAATCAATCAACAAAAGAAATCAAAAAATTTAAAATTGCATCAGTGACTCGGTTTGTGCATCACTCAATAGATGTCTTGAAGGGGAATCCGAGTAAATCATCATATGCTTCTTCATAGAGAAAGGTAAAAGAATATCTAAAATTTAAAATATATTAAATATATAAAATATAAAATATAAAATGACACTCCTTTAAAGATTACTTTTTTAAATTGAAAAACACACACACAAATATATATACATACACTATAGACAAGAACGTATACAAAATCAATAAAACAATATTACTATGAGAACTACAAAACATAAGAACAGTAGTAAAAGGTTATACAACACAGTGAAATAAATAGAATTGTAATAAAAAATAAAAAGAAACCAGATTTAATGTTGTAAACTGAAATCAAACCTGATCTGGCTGAGCAACATCAGAGAAAATGACATCCACCATACCAACAAGCATTCTGTACTTAGCAGGATGTCTTGCATCCTCAATAATGGGGATAACATTGGTTCTCTTCTTAGCCATGTTCACCAAATCCCTACCACTTCTGTGAGAAAATTCAACTGCATACACAACTCCTTCCTGCAAATATCATTAAATAAAATTAACACATTATTAAATCATTATTATTAAAACATAAAAAATAATACACCTACAGAAGAATAGAACTAAATATTACTTACAGGTCCAACAAGATCAGATACATGAGAAACAGTTGTTCCTGAAGCAGCACCAAGATAAAGTACTTTTGCACCAGGTTTCTACATAATAATCAAATTAGAAATTCAATTAATTACCATTTCTAATTACAGTTAATTATTAATTAAATTGAAAATGTGGGAGATTGGTGAACTCACAATCCAGATATTATCAACTCCACCGAGAATTGCAGCAGCCAACTTAGAACGGAAGGGATTCCATACTCTGTACTCAACTTTGGTTCCATCTTCGTTCTGTTAAATAATCAACACGAAAAAATTTTCATTAAAATCAATAATTAATTATTTAAAATTAATACATATATATAACGGATTTTAAAAATCGAAGGTACAAACCTGAACGGAAACCCTCTTCTCGTTGTAAACGGCTTCACCGGGAACCATGTTCTTCGTGCAGAGAGCATCCTCTTTCCCCTTGGCGATGAAAACGCCGTCGTGTCTGTGCGGCTCCACCACAACCTTATTCCCTCCCTTCATTCCTGCTCCTCTACCTCCCCGGCCTCCACGGCCTCCTCCACGTGGCCCTCCTCTGCCTCTCTTCATGTCAAACCCTCGGCCGCCGCCGCTGCCCCCCCTTCCGCTGCCGAATCCTCTTCCTCCGCTTCTCCCTCCGCTTCTTCCTCCGCCATCTCCCCTTCCTCCTCTACTATATCCACCGCCGCCACGACCTACAGAAAAAAATGGGTATCACATCAGATAATTGCTATTAAAAAAAAATATTAAATCGTGAAGGAGAAGGTGAGAAAAACTATTCTACCTCTGGTTGGAGTTGTTGCGACCATGGCTGCTGAGTGAATTTGTGAGAAGGATTGAATTAGTGTGCTGCTCTGGTTAGGGTTTCTCTGCTCTGAGAGGCAGACTGTGAATGGGGGACGTTTTATAGAAGGGGGGTTGTGCGATTAGGGTTTTAGGGTTTTCGGGAGTTGCATATTTGCACCTCCACCCCTATACTTAATTATATTTAAAGTTCGGGGCACCAACAACTTTAAAATATCAAAAATGCACCCACATCCCTAATTAAGGATTACCATACCAAATTTCCGGTAAATACAGTTAAACCTCTGTAAATTAATATTGTTGGGACCATCAAAATTTCATTAATTTAGCGAAATATTAACTTATCGATAAATTAATAATTATTAATTTATACAGTAATTAATAAATTATTAATTTATGAAATTACTTTTATTATTATTTTCAATAAATACATTTTTTTAATTTTTTTTTCCGTGTATATTATTCATTGTACCATTAGTTCAATGCATTATAGAGCCCGTTTCACGAACGGAAGCTCTGAAAGCAGCAATGGTATAGAATGATTTTATGTTGAGTTATGACAAAACTATACCGAAAGTTCTAACCATGTTAAGAAAAGTGAGGGACAAGATTAATGGTAATTTGAACTTCAACAAGAAACAAGCAACAATTAAATTATATTGTATTAAGCTTTCATAGATCTATAAAATATGTACTATATCATGTAATTTAAGAATTATTTTTATGCATTATTAATTTATATATTATATGGGGCTTCTTAAATTTTTCGAATGTGTATTATCTTATAAATTTAGCGAATTATTAATTTAGCACGTTGTCCCCGAGTCGGGACCGGGAAAATTTATTATTTAAGCGAGGTTATTAATTTATCGGGTATTAATTTATCGAGGTTCTACTGTATATTGCTTTCTTTTATTTTTAGTTAGACCGATAACTACGCATCTGCACTAGATAAGCTCTCCCTCTTGTAAAATAGCTCGCAAGCATGTAAACCAATATTAGGTTAACCATATATGAAGAGTTCGACTTAGAAAACGTTGGCGATGTGATGTGAATTCAGGTCTATTAGGTCTACTAATTAATTTACATAAGCCTATTAGTTTTCATATTTATTATTTGGGATGTTGATTTGAGATAAAATTATATTTTTCAATTTTCTTTTCTTAATAATTGGTGTTTAAAAAAATTAACTTTATAATATTGCAGCACCATACACGCACTCAAATAAATTTGAACGCCCATTTATTTGGAACAATAAACTTAGGGACTTGCTTTTTACGGTTTGAAAATTGCTTTTTACGGTTTGAAAATTGCTATTTACGGTTCATAACAAAAAACCCCTCTCTCTCTAGAAAATAATCTCTCAAAAGCTTTAGAAGGGAATTTGCTTAAAAATCATTCTTATTGGTGTGATATACAAACACAAATGAGCTCATCGGATGAAGATCGGGATACCCGACATAACGAGGTAAAAAATCCGTCTATTCGATCGAACAAACTGGGCAAAACGCGTAAAAACCCAACTTGGGCGCCCATTCATTCAGTGCACGCCCAATTTGGGCGTGCAGTTGGCTGCTCCACGCCTATTTCGGGCGCCCAGCAGCCAACTGCACGCCCAACTTAGGCGTGCGCTGCATGAATGGGCGCCCGAGTTGGGCGTCCAGTTCAAAATATATATATTTTTTTAATCATTTTTTTTACGTTTTTTTCAGGATAATACGTCTACAATTGAAGTTGATCATACCGATTATTTTACAACAACTCAATTGTTTGGCTCGATGGATGAGGTAGTGGCTTGGGCGAGGTCTGTTGCAAGAGGTCTTTTTGTAAAGTTAGTTAAAAAAAAGTGGCCCCCAAAATAAAAAAAAATGTGTCTGACTTGTGACCTGTTTGGGGAGAAACGAGAAACACCATCAACTAACCCAGAGGTGCCCCCGAGAAGGACTTGTAGCAAAAAAATAAACTGTGGTTTTCAAATTGTCGGAGAGCGGCGGTTGAACGATAGATGGGGGGCTCATAATAATATATGGGAAGTATAGTCATTTTTCGATATAAATGTATGGGCATGGGATGAGTGCATTGAATGAAGCGTAGGTGAAGATTATTAGAGATCTGTCACAAAGTCATGTGCCGCCCAAAAAGATTTTGGCTAACTTGAGACAAAATGGCTTGGGTCTCGATGCTTATTCGAAACAAGTATATAATGAAAAGGCAAATTTGAGAAGACAAGCTAGGGGTGACCGTACAGTGATGTAACATTTGATTGGGTTGCTTGAGGAGCATAACTATTACAAGTGGTTCCGTATTGATGAAACAACACATGAAGTTATTGATTTGATGTGGGCTCGCCCTCTATCTGTCGAATTGTTAAGTAAGTTTTCGTACGTTATACTACTTGACAGTACTTACAAAACCAATAAGTACAAATTGCCTTTGTTGGAGATTGTTGGTGTTACTCATGTCGAAAAAAAATATACTGTTGGAGTGGCATTTTTGCACCATGAAAATGAAGACCATTATACATGGGTGTTGCAAAGGCTGAAGAGACACCCCACAAACTCTACCTAGTGCAATCGTAATTGATCAAGAGTTAGGGCTCTTAAAGGCGATAGATAATGTATTTCCCGGTGGCTCATCTCTTATGTCTTTGGCACATTAACATGAATGGGGGCATCGTGCTACAAGATGTTTAGGCAATAGTAGGCGTCGAGGGGTTGATTTTATACTTGGTCCGTGGCGAACTTTGGTAACATCAGTATGTGAAGAAGATTTCGACAGGAATTGCAGAGCATTGATGGACGAGTACGCGGATTATCCACAGTTGATTGAGTACCTCCAAGATACTTGGCTGATATATAAAGAGAAATTTGTAAAAGCATGGACGAAACTAGTTTTTCATCTGGGCAATACACCGACAAACAAGTATTTATTTATAAGTGGTTAAATACATATACTTAACTTACTGTCATGTTGTTTACTGAAACGTAACCTACTTTAATCATATTAGGGTGGAGAGCAACCATAGATCATTGAAGAGATGGTTGGATGCGTCCACAGGTGGCTTTGACACATTTTGGGCACAATATCACACACATATCAAAGATCAACTTAACGAGATTCTGGCCGAATTTGCGAAGTCAAAGAGGATTCTGGCCTAAACAATTAATGTGCCGTATTTAAAATATTGTCTGGTGGAATTGTAACACATTCCGCTCTGAAAATGTTGGACGATGAGAAGGATGAAGATATAGACAGTTGCGTCTGTTATATGAGGAAATATCTTGGCCTCCCATGCAAACACGAAATTGACGCAAAGGTGAATGCACGACGTGGTTTGTTTTATCAGTTAACTGTATTATTTATCTTGCCGATGCTAAGCTCTTCTAATTCAGAGTTTATGATTTTGGGCAACCGTTCAAAATATAAATTGCTTAATTTTTTTTAAAGTGAGAAAGCCCAATAAATGTT
The DNA here is from genome assembly GCF_000504015.1 of Erythranthe guttata. The sequence continues at coordinate 516,145 of NW_012194947.1, read as the reverse complement.
GGAAAGGCCAACCCATATAAATCAGCCTACCAAACTTGAAGCTAAGAAATATTATTTCTTATTCACTAAGAAATAAATTGTCTCTTCCCATTTATTATCCACGTCGGAAAATCTATCCACTATTTATTACTCGATTATCCCATTTTCCATCTCTATTCACTATTCACTAATTTACCCTTGTCCTTAAAAAAATATATATTATATATACAATAGTTCTAGTTGAAAAAAGAAAAATATAATTTGTTGATAAATTTGACTTAAAACCAAAAAAAAAAAAAAAAAAAAAAAAGTTTTATGGAGGGTGAATAAGTCTTTTCGCAATAAATAATTAATTACAATCTTTCCCTAGATTTGTCAAAATTTAATGGCAAACGCTTGAAATTAGAGCTATAAATACCCACAATTTCAACGTAATTTCATTTCAATTCATTTTTTCTTCAACTTTTGCTGTAAAAATGGCGTCGCGTTACGAGGTTGAAGTCACCATCGCCTCCGCCAAGGACCTGAAGAACGTCAACTGGCGCAGCAACGGCAAACTCAAGCCCTACGCCGTCGTCTGGATCGACCAGAACAGGAAGTGCTCCACACGCGCCGACGAGGGTGGTGACGGCGACGGCGGCGTTTCACCATCCTGGGACGAAAAGCTGCTCCTCCCCTTCAATTCCCCGATCGACGATTCCACCCTCTACATCGACATCGTCCATTCCGCCGCCGCCGCTGACGACTGCACCAAGCCGATCGTCGGCTCCGCCAAGCTCAGCCTCCGCGACGTCGTCGACGACGTCGGCATGGGGAGCACCGCCGATCGGAAGCTGGACCTCAAGCGCCCCTCCGGCCGGCCTCAAGGCAAGCTCGTCGTCAGACTCAGCGTCCGCGAGCCGCGCTACCGTGCGCCGGAACCCTACTACGCTGCGCCTTACGGCGTGCCGCCGGGATCCTACGCGCCAGCACCGTACGGGGCTCCCTACGGCGCGGCTCCTTCGCCGTATGGCGCGGCGCCAGCATACGCGGCTCCGCCGTTGGGTTACCCTGCTTACGGTGGTGCGCCGCCATCCTACGGGCAGCCGGCTCATGAACAGAGCGGTCAGTATGGGCAGCAGCAGGGGTTAGGGTATGCTGCTCCGGCGGAGGAGAAGAAGAAGAGTAAGTTTGGTGGAATGGGGGCGGGATTGGCTGTGGGTGCGGTTGCAGGGGCGTTAGGTGGACTCGCGCTGGCGGAGGGTTTTGATGCGATGAAGAACAAGGTTGCTGATGACGTGGCGGATGATTTGGGTTATGATGGGGATGATTATTAGGGAATCGGAAGTTTAATAATATTAGGAATATATGATTTATTCCCTTCTCTATTTACTAAAAAAATAGTTTTTTTTTTTTGTCTTTCAATATAATGTCTGTTCCTGGAAATTTAAAAAATGAGAAAAATTGTTAAACAAATGTATTTCGTAATGCAATACATTTAATATATTTATTTTATGAGTAATGGTAGATGACTTTTTAAGTTTAATATTTTTACCTCCTATCTCGTTTGCGTTGGCTTAAGTTCATAAAGCATCGGTCCTCATTATTATAGGCTCAAACTCATATATCATAGAACCTCATTAGTATAGGTTCAAGTTTGGCTCGTGTATTTTTTAGAGTTTCGGGTTTATATCAAACTTATATTGAGCAATATTATAAATTACATACTTTATAACTTTGCAGTCAAATGTATTAAAGAAAAAAACAAAAACAAAAAAACTTCGCAACCCAAGTGCAAAACCTAGAATATTCATGAAGAGCAAAATAAAATAAAAATTATAGTCGTAAATTAAGATGAAAACTATAGCTTGTTTCTTGAAATAAATGAAGTTTAATATTGTAATGTTTAATCCCTAAGTAACTACAATTAAACCTCTATAAATAAATATAATCGGGACTAGAAAAATTCTATTAATTTAACGAACAATTAAATTACTGAGTTAATAATTTAACATATTTTCACTCAGTTGGGACCGAGAAAAATTATTATTTAATTGAAGTTATTAATTTATGAAGATTCTACTGTATATGATAAAACAATACATCATATTTCAAAATAAAAGAAGTAAAAGAAATTTAATATATATATATATATATATATATATATATATATATATATATATATATATATATATATATATATATATATATATATATCTCATTATTGAAAACATTTTGTATTTTCAAATGTCGATGATAATTTCAACAATTGGGTTGAATGAGTATTTTCACTTTATTCCTACTTAATTCCTTCTTTTTTCTTTTACGTTTCTTTCCGCAGAATAAAATGATCTATTACAGGTGTAACTTTTATATTGTGCCATATATCATTAAAATAATAAATATATTATATATTTATTTGTTAACCTAATCGAACGGGCGTTATATTCGGGTCGAACCATAGTAGGCTCAAACTCGTCTCATAAATTAATCAAGATAAAATAGCTCAAACTCTACCGCGCTCACTAAAAATCAAGTTCGACTCAAATATAATCGGGCAGGGCCGGCTCACTTGCCGGTCGTAATTATAACCGTTTTACAAAGACTTTTGTAAATTTCATAAATAATGATTCAACTATCATTTTCTTCATGCCAATGTCGTTTTGTGTTGCATCTGTAACTACGTAATTATAATTTTTGATTATTTTTTGACAGACAAGCTGAATAAATTTTGATGTCATTGATGCAGCCAACATTAATCAACATCCCCTGCAACTCTCTAGCAAAATAGACGAATACTCGGACTCGTTATCTACGTTTCAAAAAACAAAATCATTCTCCGATTTTCTTTCGTAGATCAGTTCAGTTCTTTGGTGCTGGGGCGGGAGGCGATACTGCAGCAGCTCCTTCTTGAAAAGCATTACTTTCCGAATTCTCAGATATATTCATCACTCGTGAAGATTCTTCAGATGTATCTAACACCATTAGCAACTTAATATATGAGAGATCTAGAGAGAGAGAGTTTTAGAGAGAGATTGTGTTAACTGTAATGTTAGTTGTAATTACTGACCCTGAGACGGAGTCTGTAGTTGAGATTGCTCGTTCTGCAAACGGACAAAAGCTCCTTTGAGTTGCTCTTCGGTCACCTTCAAGTATTCGTCTGCAGTATATGCTCCGCTTAATTCAGTGTCCGACGGAGACGGAGTTTCCTCTGCATTTTTTTTTTCACAAATACAAACTCAATACAACATTACGATTTACGATCTATACATTTTTTATAAATTAATTTTGATCGAAAACATTAATTTCACACTTCCGAAATCATCAAGTAAAAATATCTCACCATATTCTACCGGCAGTTTTGGTTCGACGTTTGTACTAGATTCATCTGTCGTGATGAAATCCTGCGGTGTAGGCCTAGGTGTGTTGGACATGTAACTTGTTGGCGCGGGATTTTTTATATCATCGAGGCCAATTTCTCGCTCGAGGGTGCTCTTAAATTCCCTCGAAACTTCCTGTAATTAAACAAATATTCAATATGTGGAGAACTTAAGAAGAAACGCGAGTTCTTGATTTCTGAAGTTGTTGTAATAATAGGAAAAAGCACCGAGACCTGCCTGAAGTTCTCTTATCGTAGGTTGGAATCCACGCAGCGTTTGACCCAAATTACGAGCAACCTGTCATTTTAAATAAACCAAACTTCCAATTTCATATCTTGATTAGCAACAAAATTAATAATCTTTTGCTTGAGATATTATTGCATTCATTTTTCTAACATGATCAACACTGAAGTTTTATAAGTTCCACTCAGTGAAGCACATATATTAAGGGAATTATTTTTGCTCAAAATGGAAAATGAGGATAATTTAAATATTTTGCACCACTTCTTTTTTATCAATAGTAAATAGAAACCAATCGAATACTGTTTATGAGACAAACATGAACTAATCACTAGGGGTAATAAACGAGCTGAGCTGGCTCATGAACTCGACGAGCCGACTCGACAAATGCTCGAACTCAAGCCGATTTTAGTTGTTCGACAGCTCGCGAGCTGGCTCAAGAGCTTCGCATTGATTTTTTTTTTTTTTTTTGTATATATTATAAAATAAAATAATAACTATTATTATTATTATCATTATTTAATTATTATTATAATTATAAAAAAATAGATTTATTTTAGGGTAAATTACAAACACCCCCCTGAGGTATGGTCAAATTACAAAAACACCCCTCTTGTTTGGATAATTACAACCACCCCCTCAACTCTTCAAATTTAGTGAAATCTTCGAGATTATATGGAATATTATCACTTTTGTACCCATTTTATCTCATTCAAACTCTACATTATGAAGCAAGATGATCATAATATGTGATTTTTAGCTTGCATATATCAGTTTTTTGTGCATCGGAAACTGTATTTTTACACAAAACGAGTACAAACTAAAGAAAATTTCACGGAATCTAGATGATTATGTTGAATTTGGCACCATAAGGGTGGAGGTGTAAGAAAAAATCATAGTTGAGGGGGTAGATGTAATTATCCAACAAGAGGGGGGTTTTTGTAATTTGACCATACCTCAGGGGGGTATTTGTAATTTACCCTTTATTTTATTAATGAGCTAATTATTTTTAAAGCTCAAGTTCACCGAAGCTCATGCGAGTTCGTGAAAATCTCAACTCGTCGAGCTCGAGATCGAGCCCCTAATAATCACTATCATTATTACAATTTACAAGACAGCATCTCACCACCAACTCTTTTTTGTTATAAAAGAATCTTCAAGAAAAGCAATTAAACTAATAAGGGCTCGTTTGGTTTCCAAATTCCAAAACAAGAATAAGCCTAAACACTTAAAAAAAAAAAAAAAACTAACCTCGGCAAGACCTTTGGGTCCAAAAACCAACAAAGCCACAACACCTACAACAAGAGCTTCAGGAGCTCCAACCCCAAATAGAGAAGCATTAATTCCTCCTTTGCCTTTCCTTTTTCTTCCCTTCTTCTCTGCACAACACAAACCCTCAATTTATACAAATTCTTTACCATTAAAAAAATAATAAAAAATCCCAATTTCGGCCAAACACGTCCTATGTGTACAGACTCACGTAATTGGGGGAACGATGTTTACCCATTTTTACTGAATAGTGCGAGATTGAGATGCCCATTTGCTTGAGTCCGTTCCATTGAGATAAGAGAGCAAAACCTAATTGAGGAACGCTTTTCGCAGCATGATTAAAGATTGAATTTTTAGGGACGGAAGCAAAGAGAGAGGGTTGTCTCGTTCGTGTGTATGGTGATGATGAAGAAGGGTGCAGTAGAGATGGTGCCGGTGTGAAAATAGCAAACGACATCGTCTTGGTCATCTGGAAATGGCGAAACTGATGATGAGCTTGATTTTGGAATTTTTTCCAGGCATGGAGAAGAAAATGTGTGGATGCTGTTTGGTTGATAGCGCCAATGTGAATATACTGTTGGTATTTTATTTCTTTATTTTTGTTTTTTATTAAATTTATAAATTTATATAAATTTTAAATAATAATTTTATGATTTTTTTTTTTATTTAAATTTCTAAATGATTGGTAAAGTGTTTGGGCTTTAACCCAATACTCTGGTGAGGGAAAAATTGTATAAAATAGGGCTTCATTTGATGGATCCTTGGATAAAAAAAGTAATGAGGTTTAATTATTGGGCCGGTAAGTCCAAAAAATCGGAATGTAATATGCATTCCAGTTCCGTACCAAAAGGATTTGGAAAATAGAAAAATATTTGGATCGGGATGGATGGAATTCGAAATGTTGTTCCTATTTTCACCAATAAATTTATGTGTTAAATTTGACGGTAATAATTTATTCAGTATAGACTTCACCGGGTTGATCCAGAGAAGAAGATGGCGCAATGGGCGAAGCCCACTTACTGGGATGTCTAGCCCATTAAGGCCCGCCACGAGGCGCGGCCCAAAAGGACAGCCCACGCGAAGGGCCTCTCCTCGTCACAATGACCCTGCGAGTAAGGCATTCTGTCGAGAGCTAAATGGATATGCGGCGCTCGGAAAGGTGCCGTGACCACTTTGTTCGGCAAATTAATGGCTCTGACACGTAGAGATGGACGCATCGATGGCCACGACAAGTGTGTCCCTCACATACGTCGACACACTAAAATGCGTTGACACCATTATTTAATGGTTGAATGACCGTCGACAATCAGAAAATGGAGGGAAAACCTATGAAAGCTTACGGAAATGTTACTTAGTATAGGGGCACACGAGTGGTTGCAGCTGATTAGCTGAGAATGATTACACGAACTGCCTAGAAACGGCGACATGTTACACTCGCCCCAGTGTTCAGGAGTTCATGGGTCCGGAGAAGATAAAATTGTTATAAATGGGAGCATACTCCCACCCATGGAATGTAAGTTTTTCTCATACTACCTACAAAAACTAGTCCATTTATTCCCAAAATATATATTTATGATGCTAGAAATAGATTATCTTAAGTAGTTGAGATAGAGGGAGTTGGGAGAGCAAAGTGAATCATTGCTCACGTGCTAGATGACTCTGAGATACTTGCGAATAGAGAGCATCTGAACTAGATACGGGGTTGATCCGGCAGAAACCCCTCCGACGCTCAAGTCAGACGTGCGGGTTGTAGAAATAGTTGAGAAAATACAAATTATAGTATTATTCAGATAATATGGAGTATCTTTAATAAATGAAGTAAATCGTTATTTATACCATATCGATTGAGCTGAGGTTAATTTGTTGGGCCCAAACCTTATTTGAAGGTGATTGGACTTTCGTAATAGTGTTCTTCTAAATTGGGTTCGTGCTACAATAGTTAAAGAAATTATAGGCTTATTGAGTTGACCCAATTAAACATATCATATATGAATCCATCCACCTCCGAAAATGCATCGATCCCTATTGACTTGACCATCATAATGCTTACATCCGGCATGCGCGTGGATCACGAGGTCTAGGATACATAGGAGACGAGCGAAGACTACCTAAAATCAAGTCTACTTGATAATTTTTTCATTTGTATTCATCTATCTTAAATGGAATTTAAAAGAACAAAATAATTAAGCATAAAGAGTGAAGATTAATAATTCGGTAGTGGGAATTAATGTCTAATTGCCATTGAAAAAATACTAAAATAGTAGTATCAATCTTTATAACGTGGAGGCCCAAACCCATGTTAGGTGCTTCTTCATGGGCTAAAGGCCCCCAAGAAAATCGAAATGTAGCACATATAATATTCAGAGAAAGATAAGTGCCATAAATGGAAAGTAAAAAATTGTACAAGGACTAGAGTGCAAAAATTATGGTACCAGATTGAAGATAATATTATTATATGATGTTAATTTTATTAAAAAAAGAAAAAAGAAAAAGGAAAGTATGAATATAAATAGAGATCAACCACCACCTACTTGAACATGTGGTATGCTGGTTAAGCTTTTGTCCTGTAGGGCCATAAGCCACCCCATAAGATGGTCAGTTTGTGAAATGTCCCACTGGATGCACCTCTTCCCTGGACCCACCAATTATTAATTTTCTTTTATTTAAAAATATACAATTTCTTAGTGTTTTTTTTTTTCTTTTCTTCTTTATATTCATGAGATAAGTTCGTGGCTGAATAATGTACAGACTGTTGTTTTTGTGGACCAATGTGCATTTAAGTTTTTTTTTGTTATTTACCCAATTTAAAATTATTAATTGCAATTTGATTCGTCAGATTTACACACTTATATTAGTGTAATATAGTGTTACACTTTGGAGTGAAAAAAAAAAAGTTTTAGAAAAAGGCTATAGTAGTTATTAAACAAAAAGGCTCATGAAAGCTATGTAGAAAGTTTTGAAAAGGTAAAAGATGATAAAAAAAAGTTAGATAGATTGCTAACACTCAAAAGATTTACACACAAAAAAGCACTACAAGGTAAGTGCTTTTGTGATATTTTGGATTTTAAGTCAATGTCTCTTTCAACGAGTCAATTTCAAACACTTGGGTACATTGTTTAATCTAAGATAGTTATCCTTTTGTTAGATCAAGCATAATTCATTACAATCTCAAAATTTGATAACAACTCCAAAATCAACTTTTGCACAATGTAATGAACAAGATGAGCTTATGATTGAGATTAAAAATAAAGTTGAAATTAAGTGTGAGAGGGCATGCTTTAAGTATGTAATATTATACAATTCAACCTTTTGTAATATAACACTCTTTTATATTACAATTTATATCATACTAGGGAAAATTACGGCCACCCCTGAGTTATGATTAAATTACGAAATCCCTCCTCATATTTGGATAATTACAGCCGCCCTCATCAACTATGTATTATCTTACGAAAAATACTTCTCAAGAAGTATACTTATGGATCTTAAATCGGTAAAACCGAACAGAAATTTCGGTACACCAATATTTCATACCGTTTACGAACTGAATATGCGATTTGGTTCGGTAAATAACTAAATTACATAAATTTTATGTAAAAATAATTAAATGGAGGAGGTGACTGTAATCATCCAAACAATAGAGGGTTTTTCATAATTTGGTCATACCTCTAGGGGTGGCCGTAATTTAGTAAATAGTAAAAGTATATATTCAATATAATTAGGTGATCGATAGCTAACCAACTGATCTATTTTGCAACAGATAAAATCAGTTGCCAGCCATTATCCAACCTACAATGGTCGGGTCAATAACAATATTTCGTATTTCGTAAAATCGGTTGATCGGATCGGGTCGATATTGTATTTGGCAAAAATGGAGGCAATAATTCATATAGGAATGGGGGAGTTGTGATATCATTTTCAAAGAATGAAAAAAAAAGGATAATGTGAAAGAGGGAACCACCCGTGCAAGAGATAAAAAGTAGTTAAACTTACGGAAAGCATTGAGAGAAAATTTCAAAATAAAAAAAAAAAAAAAAAAAATAGTGTGTCATTTTCCATCACACGTGGCCTAATAAAAGGCCTCTCTCTCTCTCTCTCTCTCTCTCTCTCTCTCTCTCTCTCTCTCGCACAAAAACCCATTGCATTAAGCCCCCCAAAAACATTAGCTTCTGCGCACGTGAATGCCTTGACAAAAAGGCCCTCTAAATGATATAAAGCTAAAAGAAACTCTCGCATCAAATGAAAATTATGGGACATCTTCTTTTATTTGGACCATTATACCCCGCATCATTGGCAAATTTACACCAACACCATGCTTCTATTTTTTCTTTCTTATACTAGTAAACGTACATGCAATGATGTTACTTCTTTATTTAATTTGCTCTTTTTACGATTTCGATAAAAAAAAATCTCAATCCTTCATTTACAAGATTATTTCCGAATTTCTATTAGTTCACATTTTTTTTGTAGACAGTGTGATATATATACCTTATTGGCCATCTAAATGAACGCAAAATATAACTCATCTATAAATAATTAAGTTAATGGGTCAATCTCATTAGTTAAGGTCACAAGCTCATCAGGTAGTTAGTTATTCTCGCATAATGTTTCTACTTGCTAGTGTTTACTAATTCAATATAGACAACTTTTTTAGGTCACTTATAAAAGGTAAGTGGTTTTTATTTTTAATTACTATAATTTTGTTGAGATCATCTTCTCTTAGCTTGTAGAACATGTCAGTTGACTTGAGCGGTGGAGGGGCTTCATCGGGCACATACGTTCATCTCGCAGGTTAAGAGTTCAACAAATCACTTCAGTCAAGGACTTAATTACAACTATGGACTTCAGCAAATGGCTTAGACTTGGGACTTCGCCCTTTGGTAGCTCTCTATGCTGACATCCATTCAATTTCACCCACTCGTGTGTACTGGACAAACGAATGGTATTTCGACATTACATACTCGAAATATACCGGATGATCTTGAACCATTAATCCATACATAATAACGCACACATCTCCATGTGTATGTGCATTTTATAAATAATTATTTATATAAAGTTGTGGTTCAAAATTCTCAATATATTACACCAGATATAACATCTTACACCCCATAATATATTCACCAAAATCAAAGAGTAGTTTACCATTTTGCTCCTATCATTATTTTAAATAACAAACTCAAATTAGTCAACCAAAATCCACAAGTTGGAGATTTAAAAAATTGTTACTAACTTACTCCTATTATTTGAATTCCATGTGCCCAAAATGAGTTTGGCCCCCCCAAGGCCTAAAACCAAACCAAAGCATCACGAACGTCACGTGACATGGGAATTAAAATTCTTCTGCGGTGGGCGCAAAAAACCAAACATACGCCGCATTAAATGCGCACCCTCCTCCACCTGGCGTCAGTTTTGCCATTAATAGCCGATCCCTGTTCTTATCCTGCGCCGCGCCGTAATCCGTTATAACGGTGGCAGTTTTATTAAATACGTAGCCACCAGAAGGGCATTCCCGTCAATTAAACTCTACTTTTTGGTCCTCGCATCATCCACTAACCACCAAAAGGCCCTTCAACCACCCCCCCCCCACCCCCACCCCCACCCCAATCTTCTAATTAATTGTTAAATCCTTGTTTCTTTATTGTTTTGACCCCACCACCCTACATAATTACAAAATAACAGCCAGAGAGAGAAACCATCGTTAGTTTAAAATATATAAATAAATACAACTATTTCCACCCTATTTCTAAAATTATTCACTCACATCACATGCTCAAACAAAACTTCCATTAAAAAATATCTAATATTAGAAAAAATAATACAATTATTAATATTAAATATTACTTTAAATATAAATAAGTAATTTAGAAACTACTAAAGATGGGGATAGAGTTTGGGGTGTTTGCGAAATTGAAGTGAACAAAAAGGGGCAACAAATAGAAATATATAAATGTTCGGGGGTTCATTTATAAAGTCGCCGTTTCATGGTTTGTTTTGTGTTTGTGTCTAATAAGCCACTTGAAATATGCCATGTGATCTTGCCTAATACCTCTCTCTCTCCTCTCTCTCTCTCTCTCTACTCCCTCTCTGATTGACTTCCGACGAAAGTCACCGGAAATCACCGTCAAGCAACGTTCGTCGCCGGGATCTGACGTCACCTTATCTGAGAAACGGTTGAGAATCGCCATGAGTAGCGTACACAACAGCGTGGATACTGTAAATGCTGCTGCGACTGCGATTGTTACTGCTGAAAGCAGAGTTCAGCCATCTACAGTTGAGGTGTGTGTGTGTGTGTTTTTCCATACATACTTATTTAGCTGTGTGTAGGTGTGCGTGTATCCATACGAACTCAATTTTGTCTTTTGGTGTGTGATTCTCGGTGTTAATTTTCCTAATTTATGTCGATTTTTTAATTTTGCTTTTTACAGTTTTATCTAATAGATCAAATGAGATGAAACGATTGAATCAACAGATTTTGTATTGGAAAAGTTATTTGCTTGTTCTACCTCATAAAAAAGTTGCTGTGTTGACTCATTGAGTTGTGAAGTAGAGATTTGTAATCTGGATAAATATCTTATTTGGCTACAATTGAGGGAAATTTAGCTTGAAAAAAATTAAATGGTTTTATTTCCCCAAATCCAATAGTATAGTGGCAGCTAAATTTGACTTTAAAAGTCAAATTCAGAAGAACACCTTTTGAATTTGAAGTGGTCTTTTTATATTATTAATATGCCTTTGAACAGTGAACTGTGTATATATATATCGTAATATATATGCGTTTTTATCAGAGATATCGGATTGCATATTTTCCTTCCACAGTTTGAGAAAATGAGGTCTAAATACTTGTAATGTGTGTACTGTTTCAACTCCGATTAAAATACGGTTTTTGTAACTGGAGTTGATCCAAGGTTTCTGTTTATGAGCTCTTGGAGCACAGGAAAATTTGTCAAGGAAAGTCGGAACAAGTTATAATAAATTAATAATGTCCTGCTTTTGCTGGATAAATGGTTGGAACTTGGATGTGTTTAGAGAAAACAACAATGCTTCATTCCTTGTATTTTGTCTATGTCAAACTGGAAGATCTGTACTTGAACTAAATTGCATATAACAAAATAAATATATAAGAAAAGATACCGAAAAATCTATGAGTAGGATTTCTATTTATTAGGCTAACATTGAGTCTTGCTACCGACAGAGGAATTAGCTGAAATTAAATGTCGTAATTGTTTAATTTTCCATGACTGTAGTTTGTGTTTTGCAAGAAATTGTTTGGCCTCATTAACTTCAATAGAAACATATATGCAGCTAGAAGTAATTCGTTCGATGTAATAATCAAAATTTTGCTTGTATTTGTTTGGAAATGAAAAAAGCAGAAAAGAAGATGGGGAAGCTGTTGGAGCATATACTGGTGTTTTGGTTCTCATAAACACAGCAAACGAATCGGCCACGCTGTCCTAATCTCGGAACCATCTCCATCCGGAAGAATCACAGCTCCGATCTCCGAAAACCGAAATCACTCCTCCACCATTACACTCCCCTTCATAGCTCCTCCCTCTTCTCCCGCCTCCTTCCTCCAATCAGACCCTTCCTCCTCCACCCAATCCCCCGCCACCGGTTTACTCTCCCTCGCCTCCCTCTCCGCCCACTCCCACTCGCCAGGTGGCACCCCACCCATTTTCACCATTGGGACCCTACGCCCACGAGACACAACTAGTTTCACCTCCAGTCTTCTCCACCTTCACCACCGAACCATCCACCGCTTCTTTCACCCCACCACCCGAGCCTGTCCAAATGACAACCCCTTCTTCCCCAGAAGTACCCTTTGCTCAGCTTTTGTCTTCATCACTAGCTAAAGGCCGGAGAAGTAACGGGAATAATTTGAAATATTCATTCTCCCAATACGAGTTCCAACCTTATCAGTATCCAGCAAGCCCAGGTGGTCATATTAAATCACCGGGATCCGCAATTTCGACTTCCGGAACCTCTTCGCCTTTCCCGGATAATCGAGCGAAGTTTTTCGGTTATGAACATTTTCCGAGTTATAAGTGGGATTCGAGAGTTGGGTCTGGATCTTTGACCCCCAATGGTTGGGGTTCGAGGCTAGGTTCCGGAGCTTTGACCCCTAATGGAGGAGAGCCTCCATCTAGAGACAGTAGTAGCATTCTTGAAAATCAAATTTACGAAGTGGCATCGCTTGCAAATTCGGACAATAAATCTCAAAGCGACGATGCTGTAGTTGATCATCATAGAGTCTCGTTTGAACTGTTCGGCGAAGATATTCCGACTTGTACAGTGAGAGAACCAGCCCCTTCTGATAAAGAAGCGTTCATAAAACCAAGGGAGGAAATAAGACGAGGCACAAATAATGAGGAGTATTTTATTACAAAGAATTCGGATAATCCGAAAAAGGAAACTGTGAGTGAAGTTCGTGGGGTGCCTTTAGATTCGGAGGGAGAGGACTTGGATCTGAAACACCGTACAATCTCGTTTGGTTCGAGCAAAGATTTCAACTTCAACAATGCAAAGGAAGAAGAAGTGTCAGAAAAATCAAGTGTCGACTGTGAGTGGTGGATTAATGAGAACGGCGTTACGAAGGAGTTAAGCCCTCGGAACAGCTGGAGTTTCTTTCCAATGCTGCAATCTGGAGCCAGCTGATGCCAACAATATTTGTATCTCTCTCGATAATAAGGTAACGAAAGGAAAAAAAACCCTCAAACTTGATGGGAACTTTACTGATCTTTATACAAAGTGCAAACACGGAACGGTTTTTTGGGAAAAATGGAGATTTTTTTGCAAGCTTGTTGATCGGCCGTGTAAATTGGATCATAGTCGAAAGGTATATCGGTGATTTTACCTTAATGATGCATGGTGTAGAGCATTATCAAGAATTTTATTTTTATCTTTTATTTTTTATATATACTGTTGAAATGTTTTCGCGTATAGATGTCATTAGTTATTATTAACTTGTATTATTATGAAAAAAAAGAAATAGCTTTTCTGTGCTGCTGCTTCTCTTTGTTACTTTACAGTCTTCAGAAACAAACAATGCCTTGGTTGATGGTACTAAGATTGAACTTCCCCCCTTTCTTTATTTTCATTATTTTTGTTAAATCTTGACGATTTCTTAAGGCCTCGTTTGGTGTTCCGATTAACAAAGACGAGAGCTTATACTTGTCATAGTTGCATGTTGGCTTGAATTAATCAAATATAAAAAATAAGATTTGATTTTTTTAGTTTTTTTCAATTTTAGAAGTAAGATTTTAAACAAGAACTCCCCTTTTATTTTATATTTTATTGTAAAAATATTTCAGTTCTACATATCCTTTTTCTCCCTTGGAGAGATGCTGCCTGCTGAAGCAGTAAAATTTGACTGCTAGTGGAGAAGTTTGTTAATTAAGATATGAACAGATAGATGCTTCTGAGAAACCAATCTTTTCTGAGAATAAAGTCAGACAAACACTGGGAATATCAGCATACCTGCACCCATTATATATATTATATGTTAATGTTACATATCATATATGTAGATTTTAAATTTCTTACAAATATATTAAAAAAAAAAAACCCACTTCAATCTGCTGGTTTATGTTTCTTTTTATTTATTTATTATTATTATTATTTGTTTTTTCTTACTTTTGTTTTTTTGAGAGAATTGTTTTGCTGAATTAGTTACTAATTAGTAGTTAGTAGTTAGGGTATGGGCAAGTGAGCAGTGAGCAAGGCCCAAGCATTATTTGATCCACTCTCTATTGGGCTTCTAACTATCACTGGCGAGAAGCAGCTATTTTTTTCTAATAAGCCCAAGTATTATTTGATCACTCTTATTTTTTTATTTTTTTATTTTTTTTAATTCAAACTACTATTTTTTGTATAGTATAATTGTACATCATTAATCATTAAAACCCATATATTCCTGTGACTTTCACTAGAGGCAGATGATCAGTTGTGTCTTGACTTATTACTGAGTCTCGTCGAAGATTGCTCCGAGGGGAAATGTTCTCACAGTCCGAAATTTAGTGTGAAGTCTGTGCATTTTGTATTACAAGATTAATATCTCTTATTATTGGATACATTTTATATTCTCAATAAATTTCAGCAACTCTGTTTGGGTAAGGAGCATCTTGCATTTAATTCCTATTTTACCTATTGTCACCACCACCTCTTAATTTCTTCTATTTTTTTACTTTTTGCAAAAAAAAATAATCTTATACAGTTATAACTTGTATATTAAGCCATATCATTGAAGTAATAAATATATTATAAAATTTATATTAACTTAATCGATCGGACCTTATTCGGGTTGAACCATAGTAGGCTCGAACTCGGTTCATAAATAAATTGAGTTAATAAAATGGCTTAAACTCGACCCGACTCACTAAAAATTAGGCTCGACTCAAATATAATGGGGCCGAGCCATCGGCCTTTGGTTACGTGCGACTCAATTGCCGGTTTTAATAGCACGTACTTGCATTATTGCAGATTAAATTTATTAAACTGATAAATAGAATGTATATTTTATCGATTATGTATATATAATTATTTATAAATCCACACTCAATTGAGTAGATTAATAACAAAAAAAAAATTAGTTGATTACACATCTTTTGAATTTATGTACAGAATAAATAATTAATTTGTAAATTAATTAAATACTTTTAATTTATGTAATAAATCTTATGGTCCAAAAACTTTTAATTCATAAAAATAAAAGTTGCTATAATTAATTATCACTCATTTAACGGATCTATGTGGATGTTGCTTTCAAATCTAATAACTAAATATGTTACCTCGCCTAGTCCTGATTTATTGACAACAATTCGTCATCTAATTTACTATATATACCAATAAAGTTATATATATTACCAATAAAGTAATAAACCATGCAAACATTTAATTCAATATCAAACTAAATTAATAAAAATATTTTTCATTTCTTTTTTTTCATTGAAAGACCCGAAAATTATTCACTTATATAAGCCTCGCCGTCACTTTCAAGTACCACGTTAAATCGAAATAAATATTGTAAAACTCAATTTTTGACGAATTAAATATTAAAAAAATACATATAAAAGAAAAAGAAAAATATTAAAAAAAAATAAAGTAGAAAGTATTGAATCCCATTTATAATTATTCCACCAAAATTACATTAAATCAGTGTCCTTTTTCTTTAACGACAAATAATAATTGCAATAATTGCCTGTTATTATTAAATTCTTCACTGAGACAACTCCATTTCTGCGCACTCGCTCCATTTTCACTTTCTCTCTCTTCATCTTCCCCTTTCTCTCTCTAAGCGATCTCTTTTGGCAATCCGAATTACACACACGGGGCACGCACCTTTGAATCATTGCAGCGTAGTTTCTAAGCATTTTGGGCGTTAGGGATTTGTTGGAGACCGAACGCCCAAATATTCGATTGATTCTGCGGAATAAGTGAGCTGTTGCTTTGCTCGTGGGATGTGAGAAGCTGAGAAGTTGAGGCGAGGTTTTTTTGAGTAAGTTTTTTTTTTTTTTTTGGTTAGTTTACTGTGATTAGTTTTTTTTGATTATATAGTTGTTGTTTTTTTGGGAGAAATTTTGTGAGCTATGGTTAGATCTGTAGTGAGGAGCTGTGATTTTGTACGGGAGAGAGTAGAGATTGCATTTCATTGTTGTGCGTGTTTATTTGGAGATCAGTGGTATCAGTTGATTGAATTGTTAAAGTTTTATTTGGAAAAAAAATTGAGGAATTTTTGTGGTTGTGTTTATGAATAGGGTTAAAAGATTCCTCTTTTTCTTTTTTGTGTTTGAGTGAGTTAATACTTTTGCTAGCTCCGTTGATTTGAAGATGAAGTTTTACACGATCCAAGGATAATGAATTTCACTGGTCTAAGTGCACTGATTTTTCTTACCACTTATTTTAACCAAGGAACAAGCAGCAGCAGCAGAAGAAAGAATCTCACGAAGTCGTGTCAAATGGATTTTTTCATGTTGGTCTCTAAATTTCTAATTCCAAAAGCTTGTACTTTTGGCAAAATTTTGTCAAGATTGGTGCAGTTCGTTATGATTGTTTTACATATAATGAAGAGATGCAGATTACGTTTTTTCATGTTATTTTCATTTTTTATGGTGAAAGAGACTGTGATGTTGAATAGATTTTCAATGGATTCACTGGTGTATTCGTTGGGTGAATTTTTTTATGATAATGAAGGTTAGAGCCCTTGTTTTATAGAATGAAAAAAACGGAATGATTTAACATCGGTACTCTGGTCACTGCATATTGGCATGTAAAAGTTTTCATTTAGGATTTCTTGAAGAAAGTTTATACATGACAGTTTCATTTGTTTTGACAAGCATATCTATTATTGAGAGCACATTTTTTTTCCAAAATCTTCTGTTTCAGAAAAATATGCCTTCATGGTGGGGAAAGTCATCATCGAAAGAAGCAAAAAAGAAGACAACCAAAGAAAGTTTATTCGGCACATTTCATAAGAAGATTAAGAGTCCTGAAAGTAAATCTGTCAGTAGATCAGGAGGGTCTAAGAGACGTCCAAGTGACACAGTTTCGGAGAGAGGGTCTTTGTCACGAGTTCAATCAAGGTCTCCATCACCTTCCAAACAT
The DNA here is from genome assembly GCF_000504015.1 of Erythranthe guttata. The sequence goes on along the minus strand of NW_012194947.1, from coordinate 498,698 downwards.
GTCGGGCGTTGTCAAAGTTTTGCAGAAAGGTCCCAAGCACAACCACTTCCAGTGCCAGTCTTGCGACCTGCTAATAATGTCAGTCGTACAGATTCTGGAATAAGTGAATTGGCAAAACCGAAAGTGCAAAGGGTCTCCAAACCATCGTTGTTTCTGCCTCTTCCAAGGCCTGCATGCATCCGTCAAAGACTGGATCCTGCTGACTTGGACGTAGACTTGGCTGTTGCTTCAATTTCTAGTGAATGTTCCATTGAGAGCGATGATCCAGCTGATTCACGTCAGCGTAGCCCATTGGCAAATGACTATGATATTGGCTGTAGGACAGCTGCCGGCAGCCCCTCAAAGTGAGTAGAGTTCTAAAAACATATGAATAACCACAGCTGTCAGTTTTATGAGTTTAATCTTCTGATTTAGGTTTATTTATGCTTAGGGTTTGATACCTGCGTTACTAACATGACACCCCATGTTTTCTCTTCTGAAGCATTTCTTTTAGAGAGCAGGCCCCTGTTGTACCATTAATCTCAAGGGAGTCGCCTGTTCAAGTGAACCTCTCCTCCAGTAAAAATATCTCCCCTTCACCACCTAGAAGACGACTTTTGAATGGTCAAATGGCGAGTTTACAAGTTCCACATTATGGTGCCTTTTGTAGTGCTCCAGATAGCTCTATGTCTAGTCCTTCCAGAAGTCCAATGAGAGCCTCCGGTTATGAGCAAGTTTCTACTACTGCTTTTACTGCTGGAAAGATTTATCCGGACTTTCCGTTTCTTGGATCTGGTCAATGCTCCAGTCCAGGCTCAGGTCAGACTTCTGGGCATAATTCAATGGGAGGAGATATGTCTGGGCAGTTATTTTGGCAACCCAGTAGAGGAAGCCCAGAATATTCGCCAAATCCTAGTCCTAGAATGACGAGTCCTGGCCCGAGTTCCAGAATTCATAGTGGTGCAGTAACACCACTTCATCCTAGAGCTGCAGGGGGGCATTCTGAATCACAGAGTAACTGGCCTGATGATGCAAAACAACAAAGTCATCGTCTGCCTCTTCCTCCCTTAACAATTTCCAATTCCTCGCCCTTCTCTCATCAAAATTCGGCTGTGACATCACCTTCAGTGCCACGTAGCCCTGGAAGAGCGGAGAATCTTTCAAGCCCTGGCTCACGTTGGAAAAAAGGGAAGTTGCTCGGCCGAGGCACATTTGGACATGTCTATGTTGGCTTTAATAGGTACCAGACCTGATTGGCAACTCTTTATTTCCTATGTTAATATGAGTGGCATGTGTGTCATTTCGTTTTTATTGTCATTTTCTTAAGTAAGCTCTTATTTCCTGAAGATGATAAGTCTGTGCCACTTCTATTTGTCGATCCATTTGTGCTACGCATCTTGCATAACCCCAAATAATTGATTTGTTCATTTTTGAAGTTTCCTTATTAATGGATGGTGTTCTGTTGGTTTTAGTGAAACCGGTGAAATGTGTGCCATGAAGGAGGTTACGTTATTTGCTGATGATGCAAAGTCAAAGGAAAGTGCAAAGCAGTTGGGACAAGTGAGTCTTTTAGCCATTAGATTTATGAAGGCATACTTTGAAATAAATCTTATACAATCATTTCTGTTGCTTACAGGAAATCGTGCTGTTGAGTCGCTTGAGGCATCCTAATATTGTGCAGTACTATGGATCTGAATCGGTTAGCCCCTACTGAATCAATTTCTTGTTATTCCTGTATCTAGGTGGCAGTGAGTGTACACTTTCTAATGCCCTTTTCCGAACATAGGTTCACCAAATGCCACTCTTCATGTGGCTCATAAATCTCAGAGTTGATTTACTAGAAACAGTTCCCGTAGTATATCTTTGACCAGTAATAAATTTGTGGAAACACTATTGCCTAGTGATATTTCTTAGGAAAAACCATCACGTGACAATGTTATTCATCCTAAGTTGTACATTGTCATTTTTCTTTACCTCCAATTGATTCGAAATTTATGTTCCTTCATCAGGTGGGTGATAAATTATATATTTATTTGGAATATGTATCGGGTGGTTCAATCCATAAGATTTTACAAGAATATGGAAAGCTAGGAGAATCAGCTATCCGCAGTTACACTCAACAAATTCTGTCCGGGCTTGCATTTTTACATGCTAAAAATACTGTCCACAGGTAATGTGCTGCCTTACTCTGGTCAATTTCCGTGACAATCTCGGTGTAAATTAATTAATAGTTAGTGCACATTTATCATCTTGCACTCAATGCTTTACATATATGGCAGGGATATTAAAGGGGCCAATATACTCGTGGACCCAAATGGCCGTGTTAAGTTGGCAGACTTTGGGATGGCAAAGCATGTAAGTGTGAACTTCTCTGATCGAAAGTATTCAAATTGTTAAGAATATTGAAGATATGAAAAAGGGAGGGAATACAATTTATAAGATGACTGGTCAGAGTTAATCTAGCGATATATCCTGGGTTTAATATCTTATTTTGGGTTAATTATTTTAATATTTTATGGTATCACAGATTGCAGGTCAGTCTTGTCCGTTATCGTTTAAGGGTAGTCCATACTGGATGGCACCTGAGGTTAGTTGTTTTTTGTTTATCCCGGAAAACCGGTTCTTCTAAAAAAGCTTTCCCCCAACCTGCATAACTATATATCTTCTGTACTATAATTAGGTTATAAGGAATTCAAATGGATGTAGTCTAGCTGTTGATGTATGGAGTCTTGGATGCACCGTCTTAGAAATGGCTACATCAAAACCACCTTGGAGCCAGTATGAAGGGGTTCGTATTTTGGCTTCTCTGAATATAAATTTGAGTGTATTTGTTAAATGTTTCGCAGTCTAGTGTATTTTATGGGTATCTGATGCTTTTTTGTCTGGGCTTAAAGGTTGCCGCTATGTTCAAGATTGGAAACAGTAAAGAACTTCCAACAATTCCGGAGCACCTCTCAGATGAAGGAAAAGAATTTGTTAGGCTATGTTTGCAGCGGAATCCTCTACATCGTCCCACAGCTGCTCAACTTTTGGAACACCCTTTTGTGAAAAGTGCTGCACCTTTGGAGAAACAGATGCTCAGTTCTACATCCTCCGATCATCCTGCAGTGACAAATGCTGTGAAATCTGTGGTAATTTTTCTTCTTTCCATTTGAGATATTCTTAGGCTACTACTCCCCATGTATCATTTACTAATAATCAGGTTTATTCGTTGCTTGTAGGGCATCGGTACCAGAATTCTTCAGCAACCGGATGCAGAGAGACTCGCTATCCACTCATCTAGAATATCAAAATCTAATTTTCATTCCAGGTCTCTCTCTCTCTCTCTCTCTCTCTCTCTCTCTCTCTCTCTCTCTCTCTCTCTCTCTCTCTCTCTCTCTCTCTCTCTCTCTCTCCCCCTCGTATTCCCGTTTCCCCATGAAAAAAAGATGCCAAAATTGAAGTAATTGATTGAAAATGAACGTGTTAGTATCATTTTAAAATATTTACGATATTCACTAACCTTTGCTCTCCGGTTTCTCCACATTCCAGTGACATGTATATCTCAAGAAACATATCGTGTCCGGTCTCTCCAATCGGAAGTCCTCTCCTACATCCAAGATCTCCTCAACACCTAAGCGGCAGAATGTCACCTTCACCTATATCAAGCCCCCGCACAACCTCCGGCTCATCCACACCTCTCTCTGGCGGCATAGGCACGATTCCATTTCACAATCAGCCCACTCTATCATCACAAGAGGGTTTTGTTAGCCTACAGGTGCGCCCACCGAGCCCCTCTTACTGGGACCCCGACATCCTCCGATCCCACGCTTTTCGAGAACTGACATCCTACGATAATGATGCTCTCGGAAAGCAGTTTGTGAGAGCCGCTGCTGCTGGTACAGGGGAGCTTTACGACGGGCAGTCGGTTTTGGCCGATCGTGTGTCTCAGCAGCTTATGATGGACCCCGTTAAGTTGAACCAGTCTCTTGATTTATCCCCTTCGTCTGCATTGGCCTACCGCCGCATGACCGGGGTATAAACTGTGTTCTTCGTCGCGGAGGATTTTTTTCATTCCACACCGTGCTAACATCACCCGTCGTTTTATTAGTTGGTGATGCCTAAATCGAGCAGGAGTTTGAATATTTTGACAATACTCTCACCCGAACGGCCTATTACACCTCGTACGAAAAGTGAACGATTGGTCGGGAAAGATGACAACATCTTTAAATAAGATGAGGTTAATTGGTCTGCGGATTGTAGCTAATTGTATAGCCATCACGAAATCTTTTGGTCTGAGAAAAAAAAATGTACTTTGGCCTATTTGCAGAGAAGGAAGAAAAAAAAAGGTAACCCTGGATATATAATGTGTTGTTACTACTCTATTTATGCTATATACGATATGCAAATGCTGTACAGGAAACCGACGAAATTAATCGAGATTTTTACTTTCGAAGTTCACAAATCATAAACCTCTGTATCTATCTCTCTTCTTTTTCAAGATTTCGAGTTTTTTCAGAACTGTGCTGTGCTGCATATGAAAAAAAAAACGCTGAGCTGGCTTTATATTTGACGGTCATATATTAAATCGATAATAACAAAATTCATTGAGCTCGTGTTGGTTGGGTTTATTGATAAGGATCTTTGTTTCAAGCTCTCATTTTCAGTTATTGTTCTGAGAAATTGTGGTGGATTCTAACTCTCGTTTTAAACATTTCCCGTTTTAACTCATTTGAAATCCTTTGATCCGAATGCACCGTAAGAGCGTATTCAAATTGATGGATTTGCATTTGACGAGATCAAACGAGAGAGACTTAAAATCCGAGATTCAAAAGCTTAACTGTCAAAAGAAACAAGTCCAATTAAATTAAACGAGTCTCCCATTATCGATTTAAAGCATTTCACTCAAATCCTCTCGTTGAAATTCCTCCCATATCATAAATTCGAAGAATGATAAAGTTCAAAAAATTTAAGAAAAACTATTTCTGAAAGTCTAGTTTTTTTTCGAAATTGATATAGCAGAAAGATTTACTTCTTAGTCAAGTCCAGGCTAAATTCCCATAATTTCCGAGCCAAATCTTTGTCGGCAGCTTTTTCACTCGCATCCGCCAAGTTGTTGTCCGAAAAGTATTTACCGCTAACGCCCTTCAACTCCGGGCGCAATGCCACATAACAGGTGGTTGATGCCCCCTGCAAAATTTATCAGAAAATTAAATCTTTTAACATCCTCAAGATTTTTCGAT
>NW_012194947.1:452767-493397 GCF_000504015.1 Erythranthe guttata | reverse complement strand
TCGATTTTGAATAGCAAACGGCGTGGAACATAATCTCCTCATCTTTCAAAAACACACTCTCGTTCAGTTGAACTCACCTGTTGTACGTTCTTAAGCACCATTCGACCGAGTGTACTAACAAAACCTGCACATCATAAGCAAGCATTAAATCAGATATCCCTTGCAACAAAAAAAAATGAAAAATTATGCTACAACAATATAAATCAGCTGCTTTTTTCGAGAAAATTTCATATATTTTTTTCTGGTTTCTCCGGATTTTTTTGACTTTAACAAGCACAGGGGAAGTTCTAGCAAGACTTATATATATATATATATATATATATATATATAAGAGAAAATGCTAAGCACTTCTTTGGGAGTCAACTAAATTATTTAGTGTTAAATAAACTACTTTAATACTTTAATACAAGTAGAAAATTTATCATCATTCAGATCATCAAAACCATTAGGAAGGTCTATTTGAATGAATGAGGATAGCCCTTATAACATCTAAATTCCAACTTTACCCCTACCTCGGGATTTCGGTTCGACATATCAAACAAATCCGCATATAGTACTTTTTACCTTCAAAAACACCAAGGTTACCTTCAAAAACACCAAGGTGACGGAAAAGATTTGTCGTGATAATTCCAGGATGAAGTGAATTTGCCGTTATATCCGCACCTTCTTCCTGTTCAAGAATCGTAAGAAATTAAATATATAAGTGATCTGCATTGGGTAATAATCACTCTGCATAAATATATAATGCTTACAAGTTACATCTAATGTGTATATTCAAGAACTAATGAAATTAGGAGAGTGTAGAATTAACTATAGTTACCTTTAAGCGTCTCGTCAGTTCATTAGCGTGCAATACGTTTGCAAGTTTTGATTGGCCGTACGCACCCCATCTGCTGTATCTGCATGTAGACAAGTAACATCAAATATTAGCATACAAACAAAAAAATAAATATCTCGAGAAAATGCAGGTTTCCAAATTCACGTCGAAAAGTATCATATATAAGTATATGTTATATATATTTATACCCTTCTTCATCATTGAGTTTGTCGAAACGAATTCCTTCTTTATATGGAAATCGGTGAGCCTCCGAGGAAACATTCACGATCCTTCCTTCTTTTTTCGTCTCGCGAGCTGTCTTTTTCATCGTGTCCAATAACAAATTTGCCAAAAGAAAATGACCTGCAAAACAAGATACATACAACCAATTAAAAATCGAATAAAAATATATAACAACCACAACAACAACAACAATTGTGGCAATTGGATTATAGAGCGAACACTAAAAAAAATGAGTTTCGACTAGATTCCTAATTGAACTATACTTTATTTTTAAATTATGTTGTTTAATTCATCCCGATACGTAATCAATACATGGAAAAAATAGATAATTACCCAAGTGGTTTGTGGCGAACTGCGTCTCGATGTTGTCTTTGGACAACTGGAAAGGGGGTGTCATTACTCCTGCATTGTTACTGACGAAATTCGAATATTAGAACAAAGTCGTTAAAATAAAACGAAACTAAATTATATACTTACATCAAGATGTTCAAGGGGCGACCCGAGGAGGAAAAATCGGACGCGAATTTTCTAACGGAAGCCAAGGAAGTGAGATCTAACTCCATTGCATCAACTTTAGCAGAAGGGATCTCTTTAACTATTGCTTCTTTAACTTGTTTGCCTGCATCCATATTTCTTATACCCATTACAACATGCACACCGCGCTTTGCAAGAACACGTGCCGTTTCTGTACCGATACCACTCGACGCCCCTATAATTGTTAATTAATAAAAAAATAAAAAATCATTATATTTGCGAAATGGGTAAACGAGAACTAATAAACCAACGAAAAAATCAAATGTACATACAAGATTAACCGGATCAAGACTAGTTTACCAACTAAAGCATCTTGAAAAATGTCCTAATATTTTGAATGTCGTCACTAATAGTTCATTTTGTTGTCACTTAATCCTTTCTATTATAGCTACATAGAAATAGTGACAACCATTTTTTATTGTCACTATATAGAATTACTGATACCATATTAGTGACAAACACAGTGACAACATTTTTTGCCTAACCCTCGTTTGATATCCACGAGGTCTTGCTACTTAAAAGCTTATTAGTGAAATCTACTTAAAAAGACTATTATTTTTTTAGTGACAAGATTTACAAACAGGTAAAAGAACTCAATGAGTGTGTGTGTGTTTGTGTGTGTGATTTTTTTATTTTTTTTTTTAATTTATTATTATTTACAAAACGTGCCTAAATTACAACACACACAAATTAGCCTCCATTTTCCATCCAGACAATTTTACAGCCACATAAAAAAAGGCAAAACATTTTTCCAGATAAATAAAAATATAACATAAATTAATTATATAATAAATAATAAGAAAAGAAATGCAGATATATGAATCATCCTGGACCTGTAACAATGGCGGTGAGGCCAGAGGCGTCGATTCCGGCGGTAACTTCGTCGGCGGTGGAGGCGGAAGAGAATCCCGACGGCCCATTTCTTCTAAACAGCCACATCTTCTCCGGAATATTCTCAATCTTCTTTTTCTTCGTCGGGATTAATTCAGTACTGTTCAAATCCAAAGAGGATATGTTTCTGAAATTACAAGCAGAAATCAACATGAAAATGGTGATGGTGATACACGAACACGACGAACGCGTGAAAAAAGTTGTGATGTGTTCTTTATAGCCAATTAAGGTGCGGCCATTCTATGACTAAATCGAAGAGTGTGTCGCAATTTGCATGGGAATGGATATATATATTATTATTTAATTATTTATTATTTGTGTGGTGTCCACAGCGCGTGCTTATCACTTGCTTCTCTCTCTCTCTCCCTCACACTAAATTACTAATTAGAATCCTCTCTCATTTACTAGTAATTAATTTGTGCTAATCCAAGCTTAGCTGTAAATTTGATGATGGTTCTATTTTGTATTAAACTTACTGTATATACTATGTAGTGACGTCATAAATATTAATGTTGAATGTACTCATTGTTGTATACCACGTACGATACGTATCGCGATACGATACAATTTCTATGAAAACGATACAACTCGTCATGTATATCGATTTTAATCAAATACAACTATATATTGCAACACGGCACGATAATTACCACAAATGTTTCGAGGGTGATTTGTGCAATTTTCAGCATATTTGGTGGTGACATCTTTTCTATAGTAGTCATATTTGTTTTTTAATTAAGGCAAAATCACAAAAAAAATGCTTCAGATAAAAGCAATTTATATTAGCATATGTGATTAAAGTAAAACTGATACTGACATGTTTATGACTATTGTCCTAATTAATAATTTAATGTTGAAACTTGAATTTATATAATTTTGAACGAATGTTCTGACTTTGAAATATTAATTTTTACATGTTTATCGTATTATTATAATAATATGTGATATATATTGTACACTATTTTTAATAGTTAGTCAAATATCTTACAATACGTGAATACGATATGATAAATGATACAATACAATATCGGGAGGAAAACGATATGGACGCGTGCTTATCATTCGCTTCTCTCACTAATTACTACATTAGAATCCTCTCTCATTTACTAGTGATTAATTGTGCTAATCCAGCTTAGCTGTAAAACTGATGATGGTTCTATTTTGAATTTACATACTGTATTTACTATGGAGTGACGTCATAAATATCATTTGATATATTAGTATTTTTGGGAGTAAATCATTGGGTGGGAGGTAATTAATTACATTATGATTCTATTTTTCTGGAGTGACCTGTTTTATTTAATAACATTTATAATCGGATTGGATTTTATTGTTGCAAACTGTAATTCATCAATTGCAGTAACTATCGACATATTAATGATTGAATACCAATTAAACCAAGGAGGACTAGGGATTATTCTGTTTGTGGTTGCGTTGAAATAAATCGCGTGATTATTAACCGTTGATCTGCAAATAATCAAACACACACACGCACACCCATGTCTATGTGTGTTTAGTGCATGATTATTTAACTACATCAATGGGGAAAATCAACCCATGTATATAACCTGATGTAGCATCTCAATGACGGCTAGGATAACACGTTATTTTTTTTAGGCATATTTATAGACAGACCCGTTCCTGAGAATTCGGGGGCCCTAGGCGAGGTTTAAAGAACAACTGATAACAGGGGCCCCTATTTGATAAACCATTTTTTTTTATTAATGGGGTGTTCGAAATTGAATGTATTAAAAAATATATATAAATAATATTTTTCTAAAAATGATGAAATAAAAAATTACGGGGGTTCGGGGGCGGTGCCCCCGAAATATTTTTTGAAATATATGAATATAAAGTAGCGAAAAATATGGAAAAAAAATCAAATTAACAATATGATTTGATGGTTCACTTCCTCCCGTGAAATATAATATTTACCGTGAAATATAATATTTATAGCAAATAGACTTCATAAATATTTATAAACTTGAATACACTAATGAATATTGATTCTTATTTTATAATAAAAATAAGTAATTAACACATTATGAATTTAATATTTAGAGGACCCAAAGTTAAGAAAATTGCAACAATATCTATTGATCATTTAGCTTAAATTTATTTTAGAACCGATGTTTCAAAATATTATATATAATATTTTTTTTAAATAAGTACTAATATATAAAGTGTAAATAAAATAATTTGGGGGCCCAAAATTTTCGTAAAAATTCAGGGGCCCTAGGCGACCGCCTACTTCGCCTCCCCTCAGAAACGGCCCTGTTTATAGAGTGAATGTTTATAAAATGTCAATTCAAGGTGTATTCAATGCTATATCGGGTAAATTTTTACCATTTGTATACACATACAAACACACACTCCCACATTAATATGTGTAAATCAACAATAAAAAAATCACACAGTGTAGTCTTCGCCGATGTAGCATAGAAATAACTGTCAGTTCAAATACTTCAATTAAAACATAGTATGTCTAGAATATTATCATTATGCCTCCTTTAAAATATAAGTTAAGGCAATGTAGATAGGTTACATGAATGTGCAAAAGTGTTGTAAAACAATAAAAACTTGGATAAATTAAAAATTATAATAGACTCCCTCCGTTTCTAAATATTTGTTACTTTGACAACGTTTGTGTTCCATATTTCTGTCATTTCACAATTTCAAAATCAAACCCATTACCTTGGCTTTGCTAAAATTGTAGGACATGCGGTATCAGTTGTCATAAAACCAATTAAAATATAGAAAATACGCATACAACCAATTAAAATATAGAAAATATGCATACTCTAACCGCATCCAACACACACGGCAGCCCCATAGGCCATAGGTGATAGTTAAATTGAACTTTGATGCATTGTTTCCTCATGAGAAAGATCACTACTTGGAATCTATCACATCACTAGTCATAATTTTCAACCGGCCGATCAGATCCGAGTTTCAAAACACCGGTAAATAATATATAATCACCAAAGAAAACACTAGAAAGCTACAAAATTTATTAAAGTTACTCTAAGATCAAAGGCTGACTCAAGACAACAAATTTACATTACAAGACCTAAAAAAAAAAAAAAAAAAAAAATAAACATATGCATTATTAATCCTTAAGTTTGGAATTGGAGTAATAAATCTTGAAAGCCTTGGGCATATAAAAAGGCAACAAAAACCCAAACAAATTAAAGCTCCAAAACGCCATGTTCGCAATAGCAAGGCCTCTCCCAACCATCAACCTCCTCGCACTCCTCCCAAACCCTACTTCCACCTTCGATATCTCACTCCTCAGCCACTCCAATATCGTCAGAACCCGCATCGAGTTGTAGAAAACCGGCACCAGTACCCGAACCGGCAAAGAGAACCGGCCCGATTGCGTCAGCCCCTCCAGGAACACCTGGCTTGCCAGGAGGAACACGTGCGGCACGGCGGCCTTGATCCCCTCTTTATCCCCTTCGAATATTCCTTGGAATATGTACGCTATCGGGAGGAACAACCCGATTACGGACCCGAAGAAGACGTAAACGGGTAGGATCCTGTTCTTGTCGCCGAAAACCACGGGTGGCGGAGGGTCGTCGGAGCGGGGGGAGGTTGGCGGGAATGCGACTCTTGAGATGAAGTAGATGTAGAACACGGAGAAGACGACGAAGACGAAGTTCTCCGGGCTGATCATGCCGCTGGCGGAGAGCACGACGGCCACCGCGAGAGCGTTCAGCTGCCGGAATGTGAAGAAACTCCGGCGGGATGGGGATTTGGTCTTCACGGCGGCGCTGGAGAAGGCGTCCGGCTCGTGGGGCTCCTCTTTGGGGAGAGATATGTCGCATGGTGGACCAACTCCGCCTGACATGTTTGTTTTCTTGATTGTGTGTGTGTGTGTGTGTGTGAAAGTGAAATAAAGATTGGAGTGATAGTTTGGGTTGGAAGAAGGGATTAATGGGGGAGGAGGGTTTTCAGGGAGAGAAGTTTAAGGTGGTCGGAAGTTAAAGGTACACGTGGCAGTTGCTGAGTAAGTGGTGGGTGTATGCGTGTCTCTTCTCAACGACGTCTTCTAATCTAATCGGTTTTCTCAGATATGTTTGTGGAATTTATATAATCTTTCAGAAATTACCATCTCATTATTTTTTTTTAATGTATTTTACGTCTACTGTGATATCAAGTATTTGCCGGGAATATATATATTCAATTAAAATCAAGATTATATACATTAAATTTTAATTATAAGTTGTTTCCATAATGCTTCCAAAATATTTCAGAAATTACAAAATGGCATATAAGACATCCAACAAGTGTCTTCGAATGTCGAGATATAAAAAGCTTTCGAAATGCAGATACGTTAACAAGTTGAAGTTTCATTATAATGACTAATTATATTGCTAAAACAATATAGGTTTTCCACCATAAATCTAGATAAATAACAATTCACTAAACTCACACACATGTGGGTGTGTGTGTTTTGATGTGTCTATCAATAATGCAAAATCACTCGGTGTAGCACCTACTAAACCAGATAATGATAATCGAGGGAAGAAACCAAGTAATAACCGAGAAACAAGAGTCTTGACAGTATTCATTCTGTAACAATTTTTATCCCTGTTTCGATTCATATTTGTTCCTCAGTAAGACCCAATTTATTTATTACAAGGATATATATATATATATATATATATATAGCAGAAAATAACAACCCACTTTCTTCCGACTGCTGTAACTCTTACCTAGGCACACAAGCCAAAAGGATACACCGGTACCGTAAAATCCGTACCACCCCTAAAAAATAAGTATCAATAACCTCAATTTTCGGACAGAAGACCACTTGGTAAAACTGGAACCTCTTCTCGGAGAGCAATGGTGGTGGCTAAACCTACATAAAAATTAAAAATAAACTCTAAGCCCTTTCCATATTTCCTAATCTTTTATCCTATAGTTCGTTGTGAGCTAAAATACTCCGCACCGCCGGTTCTCTTATCATGCGGTAGAGGCCACTGCGTTGTCGTGCTGAACATTGGGAGTTTCACAAACTGATGAATACACTAACTTCACATGATCCCCAGATATAGCTTCCTTCCACCCTACACAATTTCACACACAAAAAAATAAAAAAATAAATAAAAAATCCATAATTGCAATTGTGAATAATGTAATATAATAGTAGATAAGGCGAAAACGGAGTAAAATCGACGTACTCCGAATAAGAAATTCTTTTGCAGCGGCACTGTTGAACCGCAAATGTCCTTGCACGTCATTTCCGTAATGCTTCTTATTAGCACAACAAGCCTTGCAGGTGGATATAATTTGGTTACTAACCTTTTCCAAAAGTACAGCGTCCTCAGAATCTCCATCACCCCTTTTAGCTGGAGAGATACCCTTTGGTTCATCACCATGGCTAACAGAATCGGCTTTAACGAGCTTTCCCGAAGCATTCTGTTTAAGCATTTCAGCCTCTTTACTACTACAAGTATTTGGAGAATCATTCAAGTAACGCTTTTTCTGCTGAGCCGAACAACTTCTTATGCGATGGGAATAGAACCTATTACAACCTGGTAGTTAGTTTCTTCCATAAAAAACGGGGGTTTCAAACTCTTCTCATCACCCTCCGTTTTATGTTTCTCTGTCAAGACTTTGTTCCCAGTCAGGTCACTGGAGACGCCGACTATTTCTACACTATTAGGTTCTAAAATTTGAAGATTTCGGCATTCATGGAAGCCATTGTCGGCGACCCTTTGTGAATTTGAGACCTCCTGCCAGTTATTGGTGGTTAAATGTTGAGAGTCATTTTCAGACACGATCTGCGGTTCGATGTTATGAGTGTGTCCTTGGTTAATAAATTCGCTGGTGGAATCAATCTGTGCTTCTAGATCTTTCTCCGATTCTTCGATTTGCAACTGCATGGTTTCTAGGCCTGGATCAAGATTTGTGGCCATGTCTTCGGAATTTGAACAGGAATCGGACGGGGATGAAAGCCCATATGCTTCGGTGGAAACTGGCCCATCTGCTGCAGAAAGTGCAATGACAACATTTAAATCTCCTTTGCACCCGTGAATTTCTTCCTTCATTTTTTGTTCCTTGCGACGGAGCTTTTTCTGTTTTTTCCTCTCCAAAAGCTCCGCTTGCCTAATAAAATTTGAAAATGGGATAATCAGAAAACAGAATCTTTGATTCCTACCATTGTATCTCATGTCTCGCCATAATCTATCAGCAATTATAAAATAAAACCTGGTGTAAACTTTCATCCACAAGATTTTGAAGAATTCTACTTAATCACATAAGCATTTCTAACTGGCAATAAGTTTACTTTATCATTTTATAGCCTTCATTTTTTTTATCACATGCATATATAAACTAATATCAGTCGAAGGTATGCTGCTTTGGCGACGGCTTTACTATGTATTATCTGTCTCCTTATGCAAGAGAGGCCAAGGGCTCGCAAAGGTCCGACCTCTTTATGCAGATACATATGTTAACCGAGTGAAAGTCTCAACCACCAAGACTATAATTTACTATGCTTAAAGACAACTGTCTTCTCATGTAAATTTCTAAGTTATATATGTATTTCAAGAAAGAAAAAAAAATGGATACTCTAATATTTCTCTGGTCTAGAAATTTATGCAAGAACATCCTCATTCATACCCTGATACCAGATACTGACCGCTACTGTGGACCACTGAAGAAATAGAAAATAAATAATATAAATAAAACAACATTCAACCAAAGATATATAGGTCGGCAGACGGTAAGTACCTAACATTTTAAAGTGCTGTCTGAAATGATGGCAAGACCCAAAAGGAAAGAGTAGCATCATAATGAAGGTTGTTTCAAAATAATGAACTACCTTAAAAATGGCTTTTACACATTCATCTCCACATAATGTATCAACAGATGGAACCTACCTTTTCTGTGCAGCTTCTTCCTCCTCCACGAGCAACTTCTGACATCTCAAAGCCTCTGCATCTTGTTCAGCAAGCCATGCTTTCACCTGGTCATAAAGCGTAGAGGCTTCAATGAAGCATATAAAGATAAGTAACTCCACGATGACAACTGAGTCAACTTGAGAAAATAAGCCTGAAGTGAAACCCAAAATATCTGGGGTTGTGATAATAAAGGTCGAAAAATAGGAAAAACATTGTTCTAAACCAGAGAACTCAGACTCGAAAAAAAATGCGTGCACTTGGGATCAACACTAGATACGTCATTTCAGTTCAAATAAGTAGGTACCAGGCATTAATAAGAATTGAAGTGGCAAGTAAAGAGGGATAACACTGGGATTACCAATTTCTGTTCAAAGAGGAAGCTAGTGCAAGCAACCAAGTTCTTCAATTCAAGGTTATTTTTGGCAGCTTCTCCAGCAAAAAGGTATTTCTGCACAGACTCGGCTGTGCCGGCACATAAGAATGTTCTCTCACTTGCATCATCAAGGATATTAAATAATTCCTCCGAGGATGGCAGTCTGGATGGGTTGCCTTGGATTATGTCCTGTAAACAATAGAAGATTCATGAAGAGCTAAATGGAAAGGAGATAATGCTGAATATGAGGGATAAAATCACATGATGCACCATGGCAGAATTATATATGTGAGATGCATCCTTACCAATAATGTAGAGCCAGCCTTCACGTAAAACTGTGGAAGAGCCCACACCCCAGGTTGGTGGAGAAAAGATGTTAGGGCCACTATTACTGATGTACCAGGAATTTCCTAAAGAGCATAGAATGCAAGGAAAGAGTATCTTAACCCATCCATATTACTCCACGTACAAGTTATTTAAGAAGGAACAGAGATACCACGTTTTACTACTAGCTCAATCACAATAATATAACCATCACTAAGTTGCAACTCCAAATCCACAGAAATAAAGTTTGATGTCAGAAGAAAAGAGATCAAAATAAAATCCTTTAATGACCTACGCATGGACAACTTTCTACAAGAGATAGCGCCCGAGTTATGAGTAAAGAATCCGAATATGACCCTTCCAGAATATGTAAGAGAACAACCACTACTTACTTCGGAACTTTCTAAGAACCTGAAACTTTATGTTGAAAACTAAAATCAAACTCGAGCTTCATAGATATCAAGATAGTTATCATGAAGTTGGACGCCAAAATGAACTGCATACCTGTGGTTTGCAAGGCTAGTACCAATTTCTTGGAGTATTACATATTTTATTGTGTTCGTTGAACATGAAACCATATAAATTACTTGAACAGAGTATTAGGCTAATATCCTTACCAAATTGTCAGAGACACGCTCTTAAAAGAAGGGAAGCATGTTATGTTCAATAAGCAATTCTGATTATATCGATATAAAAGGGAGGATTCAGGTGACAACCTTTAGTGATACGTCGCCAAACGACACTACTTCCATTGCTTCCTCAAGTGACAGCTGCACACCACACCGTAATGATATCCATAAATATAGGGTAGAGAACAGAGAAATTTAATACGGAAAAGAAACTTCATTACCTTATCCCAAAATGCAGCCAATAAACCTCTATGTTTGTCAGATTCCTGCACAATGTTCCTAAAAACATTAGAAATACTGGAGAAAACTAACAATGTTGCTGCTAGGATTGCCTTGCAGATACTAGTAGTTGATAAAAATACATAATCGAGGAAAGTTCAAAGCACTCCATGATTCAGAAAGGGACTCATCAATTTTCAAGTGCCCCTATGAAGCAGTGGACAACTAGGACAACCTTATTAACGTTCAAAGAACGGCGGTGCACTCGAATGTGTCTCCTGTAGTTAATGGATGAACAAAATTCCCGAGAACACTTCTCGCACTTCTGCATCTGCACTTTTACAGGAGTCATCAAGGGCCAACCAGCGAGATCTACAAGATAAAAAAAGGCAGTATTAACCTGTTAGTGGGAATAACCACGCTGCTGACAAACTGCACAAAAAAAAAAATTGCCCCTAAAAAGGCAACAATTTTCTTTTCCGGCAGTGATCATTGAATCTCGGAAGGAAACCGAACTGTTGAAAGTAGATACGGACATAAAACTATACGTGATGTGATAATTAGTCATTATTCGTGTACATTCGACAACTTCAAATATTTACGCACCTGGCTGATCTAAGGCATGAAGCAACTGAAACCACTGCACGGGATTATCTCCTGTTCTTGAAAAGGGGAGAAGAGGATCCTTAACAATAGCTTGTCTAATGACAGTGTCAAGGGAATCATTTTCTTCTTCTGATTTAATTGCATTCAGAGTTCCACTTGTGTAGAGCTTTGGAACAGGCATCCAGGCTTCAACTAAAACTAGATACAGTGACAATGCATAAAAAGTCTAAATGTTAAAACAACGACCATATAGGATGAAAAATGAGAAAACGAAGAAAATAAAATAGAGATTATATGAAATCTGCATTCGATTAACTGAATAACTTAAAAACAGAGACAAGTACATGCGCATTCGATTGAATTGAAACTTGAAAGCAACTACTTGAAATGAATGAACACCAAAAAGGAGACAAAACTTTGGAATTACTAAATTTAGAAATTTAGATAAGCGCTGAATAACTATACTTCGTATTCAGAAAATGAATCATCATCGTGCTAACATATGCATGTATAACCTATCTAATTCTTAACAATCTGAAAAGTAATAGAGTGCCAATGGTCAATCTCCATTATAAGGCAATTTAATTTCACAATCAAGATTGCACGTTACTTAACCATCATTAGTTTCCTAATTATCGAAGAATAGTTAAGTTTCGGCCAAATAGCTGACCGATCACACATAGAAACAGTGAAATTATCCTAATCTCAACTTACAGACTGACTTCAACAGAAAACAATCAGCTGATACGTATGCCGTGATTCCAAATAATTGGTATATTGATAAAGCATAAGCAATAAAACCAAATGTAAAAATTCTGCCACTGCAACAAAATAGATATTAATATAGACATACAGTGAGATAAAAAGGTAGGAATAAAACAACAGAAAAAACTCTCGTATCAAAACAAAACAAATATTGCTACAAATACACACCTAAATACTGCGGAGTTTTCGATGCATCACACCGAACTCTTAATTTTGCATTAAAATTAGCCAACAATACATTCATTGCATACATGCAGTGAATCTAATTAAATAAATGACTCAAGCTAACAAACAATCAGCCAATATAACTCATGAAATAAGTGAATCAGCACAACATTTCTTTCTCTAATTCAAATTATTGCCATTTTTTAATGGAAAAAAAAGGCCTAATAAATAAGAATCAAGCACATAAATACGAATCACCAGTCATAAATTCATCACTGAAGTGACTAAACAAAATTCGTAAAAAAAAAATTACAAATAATAAATAAAAACTAGTGTCGGGGGTTTGAGGTCACGTGATCTGTGATCTCCACGTGACCTAAAGTTCAGAAGAGTGAAAAAGGCTCACATACCAGTGGTGGGAGAGATCGGCGGCGATCGGCGGCGATAAAGACGGTGCCCTAAGCAATTGAAAAAACAGATTAAAAAAAAATGTATTTTTGTTGAATGTATAGTTATGAAGAAACAAAAATGGTATGTAGAGAGAGAGAAAAGTCGGCGAAATGTTTTAGAAAGAGAAAGGGCGTGCTGGGAATCGCTAAAGACGATAGTGAGTCTGTGAGTGATGAAAATGAGATGGGCATTATATTATTATATATATTAAAAATAAAATAAAAAAATAAATATAAAATATAAATAAAATAAAATATTTATTCCTTTTCAGAGGTGTAAAGTGAAATGCTTTACGATATTCCTTTTCTACCCCAACTATTATTCCATTTTCAATAATTATTATATTATACATATACATATGTACTTTTTTTTCTTATTCAAATTAGTAACAAGAATTTGGTGTGAAATAAATAAACTCAAACATGGAAATTTCGATTTATTTATATTTAAAAAGTATATATTACAAAAAAGAAACTAGGAGAATTTTAAGATGCAAGCATTTTGACTTTAGAATATTTGAATCGAATTTAAGAACAGTCGAATATTGATTCGATAAATTATGATGCTGGTATCCGAATTTTGAATTAATAAAAGCTTTACTTATTGCATTATTCATTTCTTCTAGATTGTTCTTATTTTCTTCACCTTGCACCCCCTCCAAAATCAAAAGGAAAATATGATATTGTTTGAGGCTTTACATTGCAAATAATAAATTTTGTTGGTATGGTGAAAAAATAAATAAAAGTTTAAGGTGAAAAGTTTTTTTTTTGTCCTAAAAATAATTATTCCAATCAAAAAGTTAAAAACTCTAATTTTTTTGCTTCACATTCGTCGGTATAGTATAAACCGGTTATTCCAATTGCCGGCGTAGTACAAATCAAGTGTCATTAGTAAGATTTTGGGTAAATTATAATCGTCCCCTGAAGTAAGGTCTATTAATGAAAAAGCTCCTCATATTTTCATAATTACATTCACTCTTTGTAATTTGTAGATGTTATACATTAACACCCTTTTATTGGGGTAGGTGTAAGAAATTTATAAACTACAGGGTCTTTGATGTAGTTTCTAAAACATAAGAGGTTCTTTTGTAATTGAACTACACCTCATGGGGGTTGGTTGTAATTTACCCCAAGATTTTCTTAGTAGACACGTGCGATTTAAATCTCTTGCTTCACATTCGCCGGCGCAGTATAAACCGGCGGCTTCATCTTCATCTGAATTTTGGCGCTTAATTCGACCATAAATTCTCACGAAAATGGAAGCAAAGTGGGAAAGCAACGAAACAGGAAGCAGCAATTCGAGAAAGACGATGACGTCACCTTGTGACGTCGATGCCCTAAGGAAGTGTTTGGCTGAAAACAAAGGAGATCGGCGTAAATGCCAATCGCATATCGAAGCTTTCAAAAACTCATGCTCCATTAACAAGTCCTCCGATTCACCTCCGAAGATCCAATCTTGATTATGTGGTTTTGCAGGCAAATTGTTTGATTACTTTCAGTAATTCACTTGATTTGAAACCTATTGTTCATTTTGGATAATAATTAGTAATTACGATTGGGAATTCATATTTCATAGTTCATACTTTATTTGAAGTGATTTCAAAATTCAAATATTTAGCCCTAGAAATGGAGCAGTTTGATTGAGCTGTAAAATTAGCATTTTTTTCAGTATATAATATGAAATCTGTTGTGTTTATTATATCCCTCGTCGCCTTTATATTTTTTTCGAGTATAGTATGAACCTTTTTTTTGTTCTTGTTCGTGGCTCAACCGAGAATTCAAATAAGTCGATTTCTAAAGGTTCACTCGATAGCTATTCCGCAGGAAAACGGTGTATGGAGGAAATGCATTTGCACGGCAGTCAAGACAAGGTAGCCCATTGGTAAGCACCTGTTTATCATGCAAAGCAAGAAGCCTGCACGAACTCTCATTGTTTCAAGTAAGTTTCATATTCGAATACTTATCGGACTTAGTTTTTAACTCGTTGTAGCATCACAACTTAATTTACCTTTCGGGAATGAATCAACCGATGAAAGAAGTATTGAATAATATGAAATAAG
Organism: Erythranthe guttata; assembly: GCF_000504015.1. The sequence goes on along the minus strand of NW_012194947.1, from coordinate 478,411 downwards.
ATATTTAAGTACTTGGGAGTGGTGGAGATCCACCAAAGAACAGATAAGAAACAATGTAATGATAACTTAGCAGAAAAGAGAAGACAATGCTAATGATTTTCAAGACATCGATTAGATGCTCTGGGTTCGATCCCACGACGGGATATAAATTAATTAAATGTTTTTGTCCAAAGGAAACAATAATGAAACCCTTATGTTTGATTATTATCACAAGAATAGCTGGAGCAAAGAAAGGTGTTCCTTGTCTTAATCCGACTCTCTGTCATTGCCCCCACGGAATGAAAGCTGTTTTACTAAGCTAAGAGACTAATATTTTACATTACATAACATCGCCCGTTGGCATTTAAAAAATCGGGGGTCAAAGCTTGAATCTGAAGATTCGAAGCTCAAGTACCTATGCATAAGAGGTTTGACGAAGCATTAAACTACCAGCAAGGCTTCCGTCTTTCCTGCTTGCTGTCCCCTCCCACCTTGTCTTATTTACTAATTTCCGTCGGCGTTGACCTTAGCCTCATATATATAACTATCTTTTAAAAGCCAAGTTGCTTAGTCAAACCATTAGATTATTGATTCATTTCTCTTGTATTGACTGAATATGCATGTAAATCATGCCTTGTGCGTTTAACGGAAGATTCTTTTTTTATTAGAAGCTCGTTTCTTGGAATATTGATCGGCAAGCAACGTTGATGACTTGTCTAAAAGTTATTTATTCAATTTATGTTGTCCCAGTGGTTAATATTAAATGGTGATAGTTGTTGATCTAGCCTTCTATTTAAAGGTTACAGCTACAACCAAATGAGCAGAGGACTAACTTAGCTTCTCACGTTTCTACATTATGTCGGTAGAACTTCCCGTTTTTGACATTTCGCAGCCCTTCGACTCGTCTTCTCTCTCCTCTCTTTCTGTAGCCTGCAGAGAATGGGGCTTTTTTCACATAACCAATCACGCAGTTTCCAAAGAGTTAATCGAGAAACTGCGTTCTCTCTCTACCCAGATTTTTGACCTACCTTCGGAAGTGAAGGACAAAGCCGGCCCTTTATCTTCCGTCAAAACGTACACCCCGCATTTCATCGCCTCTCCTTTCTACGAGAGTCTACGGGTTTCCGGGCCCCACTTCTCTGATTCTGCAGAGAGTTCTTCCCAGGCCTTCTTGAATCAGTCAAACCGTGAATTCAGGTAATTTTTTTCGTTTTTCAGTTGTCATAATGTATTTGGGTATGGTTAATAATTTTGTCCCGACTTTATGAACTCGAAACTGATAAAATTTGTACTGAACCGACACTTGAAACATCTGAATAGTGTTCTGCTCATACACTAGTTAAACTCCAACTATTACCATGCACTGAATTTTTATTTTTATTTTTTTATTTTTTTCTATCCCGTCTCGTGTTTATTTGTATTTTGTATCTTCGTGTTTCATTTGTCAGTGAGATATTAGAGGAGTACGGAAGAAAAATGACAGACTTATCGAAGATAATCGTCGAAATGGTAATCAAGTCCATGGGGATTGATTTTGAGACGAAGTACCTATCAGAATTCAAGAATTCTCATGGCTATTTGAGAATAAACAACTACTCCTCACCAGAGTGCAACGACGACGAAGAAGAAGAAACCGAAGGACTAGGAATGCACACAGATATGAGCTGCATAACCATAGTCTATCAAGATGAAATCGGTGGGCTCCAAGTGAGGTCTAAAGAAGGGCAGTGGATGGATATAAATCCACACGAAAACACGCTCGTCGTCAACATCGGTGACTTAATGCAGGCGTGGAGTAACGGAATTTTCCGGTCATCGGAGCACAGAGTGGTCCTTAGGAAAAACACGAACCGATTCTCCGTTGCTTTTTTCTGGTGCTTTGAAAACGAAAAGGTTATATTTGCTCCCGAGGAAGTCGTGGGAGAGGGGAATTTGAGGCTGTATAAGCCCTTTGTTTGTGCAGATTATGTCAAGTTTAGAGAGAATAGTGAGAGAGGGAAGTTTGAGAAAGTTGGCTTTACTGTTAAGCATTTTGCAGGGACTGAAATGCAATTGTAATTTTTTTTTTTCTATTTTTTAAACTTTATTATTTGACCCTCATTGTAAACCTTGTGGTATAAAATTTATTTTCTTGATAAATTCTTGAGGTTAGTATAACAATATAAATACAAGAGCTCTACAAGATATAAGTTGATTGTATTCTTCCAACCAAAAAGAAAAAAAAAGAGAGAAAAAAAAAGATAGAAAAAAAAAGGAGATTAATACGCGTCTGTCACCTTAGAGCTATAAGTATTAGCAAGCATTGCAACTCTTCCTACACGTGCCGTAGTAGTCGGGAGAGCCAATCATAAAAACGGAATTTCGTTGACACTCGCCGATGGCAGCCCATCGGGAACAGCTCTCATCTTCATCCGTGCAATCACCACCGTCGGATCGTGATTGCCCCTCCTTTTCGACGCCAATAGTAATTTCTTTGAGATAAAAGAATTTGGTGGCAAACCATATATCTCCCTGCAGGACAGGGCATCTAGCGTGTACGCTACTTGTATCTGGAGTTGCGTTAAGGTGTAGATTGAAGAACACGACAGCATTTCCTTTACTAGGTTTCAAGATATTGCTGCTCTTTGTACAATCAGACCACATAGTTTTCTGCAAATACGTTTGCACATTATGTTGTCACGTTTCAAGTAAGACCAAATCACAGTATGAAGATTTAGTTTATCTCTCTCTCTATTTCTTACCTTCGATTGGGGGAAAATTATTTGGCCACCTTGGCTGACATTTGAGAGATACAATATCACGGTTGCCAATAAAGGTTGACCAACTTCCTCTGCAGATTCATTGTGAAAATAATTGTAGTTCTGTTTCGGGTTTTCGGGCCCAAAGTGCAGAACCTGCAAAGATTTGCTGTTCTCTGCCAATTAAAAAAAAAACATCATTATACGACGTCTAAAAGGCGGAGACGTAAATTACTACTAGAGAAGCAAAGAGTTGTATGGATATTAGTGTTTATATATATATATATATATATATATATATATATATATATATATACCTTTGGGAAGAAAAGTCCATGCGGAGATTCTTTCCTCAATCCTTGTAGCGATTTCATCCTGTTGTAGAGCATGCATATAATCATTTGGAATAACAAGAACAAAGCTCGATATTAGGAAAATTTTGAGACCAAATAGGTAAAAACGAGAGGAATCAAATGAATCCAATAAACTTTATGCAACCAACACAAGAATAGTTGCCACGAGTATCATTTCGCTCCATCAGTTGTTACATGTATAATTCAGGTGATAAACAATGTTTTGTCAAATATTCCACATCAGCACCCACAGAAGTACCAAAAAATTAACAAGTACCTTGTTCGCGTCAATCTTTGTGGAATCATCGACCCCCACAGTATAACTTCTCTCCCCATTGACCTAAACCGAAAACATAGTTTCATACAAGTCAAAGGACAAGTGCATGGTAATTATATATATAAGTTGTACCCGAGAAATCAGATAATCACACTCCTCCTCATATAGAAAGTCTCGATACAAGAACACCCTGTGCCCACAAGATAATGTCATTATGACCATTGTAATCTCAGCATAATGTAACGGCAAAAGTATATATATTGTGTGTGTATATATATATACATATAAACAAGTTATAGGTTGTTTAGATTACCTGACCTTGGTTGCCACGAGATTTGAGTGACTCGTGATGGATCAATACTTTTAGACTGCACTTGATTACCCAATCGAATAATTTGGTCTTGGTTCGTCTCTTTTGTTCTCAATTCCTTTCGACTACTGAAAATAACAGAACTGCATTTAAAAATCACTACCTTGAAAAGCTTACTTTATAGTTCGTTCTAAGTAGCAGCTTAAGCCGAGTATATAATATCCATACATCACCCATCCAAATCATCCATTTTGCAACAATGCTATATCTAATTATCTACTATTTCATCTCGCAATAACTGAAACAATTCAAACCGACTGCGAATACAAATTCACCACAAATACGTAGTGTATATATATATATATATATATATATATATATATATATATATATATATATATATATATATATATATATATATATATATATATATATATGCACGATTTATCTCGATCACTGGTTGAGCAATACTAGTAGGACCAGCCAAATCAGATAAACACTCAAAAAGCAATCGAATTTGGTACTGTTATGGATCCCTAATAAAATAGCATTCTTTAAAATAAATATAATCATAAATCATGAAATGCATCATCAAATATTTCTTAGTTACAAATATATGGTACTAAATTATATGAAAAGGTGGGCGGTACGAGCAATTTAAGAGTTGAATAAATGAAGAGCTTGAGAAAAAAGAAACTTGAGATAACGCTTGGATCTATGATGATTTAATGGCGAGTAAAAGATAAAATGAAGTGAAAAACGATGATTTTAGGGTTTCCTTACTTCTGAGCGAAAGAAATACCAAAAGTAATTGCCAGCAAAAGCATGCCGAGAATTGTGAGATGCGTCGCCATTGATTGATGATGCGAAGCAAAGCTGTGGCTGAATTGTGGACTGGAATTGAATTTCTGATTTTAATTAGTCGATTTCTGTAATTTCGAATTCATTTCTTTTATTCATTTTTTTTAAATTTAATCAAAGTTTTTTTTTTTTATCAAAATTGGAATCATATGTAATGTTCTGATTTTCGATCAGATTTAAATTCCAAAAATACTTTTGGAATTTTCAAATAATTTATTTTTTTCGAGAATTGCATTTGTAAAATCAATATTATTATTTATTTCATATTACAGGTGGGAGGGACGAATAACTTTTTCATGTCTGAATTTATTCGATTTTATTTTTTTTTCTTTTTTTGGAACAAGTTATTCATTCCGATTATTTGTAGGGGAAACTACAGATAAATCCCTAATCCAAAACTCAAAACACAGATCAGTCCCTAGGTAGTTTCCCCAAGCAATTCAGTCCCTACTCACGCGCCTAACATGCAGATCGGTCCCTAATAAAATGTGCAAATACTAAAATACCCTTTACTTTATATTAATTTTACATAACTTCTTTTCAACTTCCAACGCGCCGTTTGTATTACACGCTCTTTGCCAGTTTATACCCATTTTCAGACCAAGAAGAAACAGAGAAGAAACGAAGAACAAAGAAACGAAGAACAAAGAAACAACAAAGAACGAAGAAATTACGAAGCACGAAGAATCAACAAAACGCAGAAAAATAATAAAGCGAAAGGAAAAATAAAAATAAACAAACCCATTTATAGACAATGGTGAAGCATGGTAAACAACAAGGTTTGATTTTTTTTTTTTTTTTTCATTTTATTGGAAACAGACCCATTTGGGTGTTGCTTGAGCTTGCAAAAGGTTAATTTGTTATAGAATTGCATGATTTTGAACATATCCACTCATGGGTATTATGCCTCGACTTTATTCGGTGTTTCCCCTAATCATTAAATCGGTTCCAATATCTGTTGTTCTGTTGTTTGGGTTTGCAAAGATCATTTATTTGTTGTCGAATTTCATGATTTTGTAATAGTTTTCTCTTGGGTATTATTCTTATGATATGGGAAAGAGGCTTATTGTATTTTTCGTACTGGTTCTATAGTATGTGTCATGCGCAGTAATGGTATTAATAGTGCATTTAGATGGTATTGACACAGGGTACTTGAAGTATAATGTTTGGTGGTTCTGTAGTATAAGTCATATGCCACAATAGTATTGCTAGTGCTGTTGAGTGATATTGCTAGTGCATTCGAATAGTATAATGTTTGATTGTAGTGTAGTATGTGTCATATGCAACAATGGTATTGCTAGTGCATTTGGATGGTATTGAACGAAATTACTGGAAGTACTAGTAGTTGAACTTTATAGTACGTTGTATTTGTTATAATTGTAGTTTTATGTGTATGTAATTGCAGGAATTGATGTAAAAGAAGATTGCAGTAAGCTATCAATAGGCTGCAAGTGCTCACCGATCGCTTTTCAAATAGATGAATGTGTTTTTTGTGCCATAAACAATCTGTCCTTTTGTTGTAGAGCTAATAATACTATTGATTAGCTCTACTCGTACTTTTCCATTGTATACATTGTACTACATGTTTCGATGAAATGTACTTACCTTTTGAACACATGGTACTTTATTTTGCGATTAATTAGTTTGTATAAAGAATATAAGCGTACCATAAAAATGAGCAACAAATACTTTCTAGTCTATTCGAAGATACTTTGTCAACACTAGACTTGTACTTACTTGATGAACAAAGCGTACTTCACATGTGTATTCACGAAAAACTTACCATAATCGATGTTGATCGACTCCCACATTGTTCCTATTCATTCTTAATAGTCTTAAACTGAAGAGTTGTGTCTTAAAATGCGATCATATGGATGCATTGGCCCAACAATAATATATAGAGTGTAACAATACTATATGAATGGCAAACATATACTTTATCAGTGAACAAAGCGTACTATAGTCACGAATCACTTGTACTTCACATGTGTATTCATTGTACTTACTTGATGAACAAAGCGTACCATATTTTTTGATGAATTGAATTGTACCAATTTCATTGACGCTTTAATGATCAATAAGTACGGGAGATGCATAAATTATGTTTTAGATGATTATTTTAAGGTAGGTGAGCATTATTGTTGCGTTTGGAATACAAGATCCCATAAATATGTTGAATTTCATACATGATACTCATATACTATACAATATATTCATACAAGTCTATAATGCTCAAGTATAAAACTAATATTTTCCTCAATTGTTACCATAATCGATATTGATCAACTCCCACACTGTCTCCATTCATTCTTAATAGTCTTAAACTGAAGAGTTGTGTCTTAAAATGCGATCATATGGATGCATTGGCCCGGAAATAATATATAGAGTGTAACAATACTATATGAATGACAAACATATACTTTATCAGTGAACAAAGCGTACTATAGTCACGAATCACTTGTACTTCACATGTGCATTCATTGTACTTACTTGATGAACAAAGCGTACCATATTTTTTGATGAATTGAATTGTACCAATTTCATTGACGCTTTAATGATCAATAAGTACGGGAGATGCATAAATTATGTTTTAGATGATTATTTTAAGGTAGGTGAGCATTATTGTTGCGTTTGGAATACAAGATCCCATAAATATGTTGAATTTCATACATGATACTCATATACTATACAATATATTCATACAAGTCTATAATGCTCAAGTATAAAACTAATATTTTCCTCAATTGTTACCATAATCGATATTGATCAACTCCCACACTGTCTCCATTCATTCTTAATAGTCTTAAACTGAAGAGTTGTGTCTTAAAATGCGATCATATGGATGCATTGGCCCGGAAATAATATATAGAGTGTAACAATACTATATGAATGACAAACATATACTTTATCAGTGAACAAAGCGTACTATAGTCACGAATCACTTGTACTTCACATGTGCATTCATTGTACTTACTTGATGAACAAAGCGTACCATATTTTTTGATGAATTGAATTGTACCAATTTCATTGACGCTTTAATGATCAATAAGTACGGGAGATGCATAAATTATGTTTTAGATGATTATTTTAAGGTAGGTGAGCATTATTGTTGCGTTTGGAATACAAGATCCCATAAATATGTTGAATTTCATACATGATACTCATATACTATACAATATATTCATACAAGCCTACAATGCTCAAGTGTAAAACTAATATTTTCCTCAATTGTTACCATAATCGATATTGATCAACTCCCACATTGTCTCCATTCATTCTTAATAGTCTTAAACTGAAGAGTTGTGTCTTCAAATGCGATCATATGGATGCATTGGCCCGACAATAATATATAGAGTGTAACAATACTATATGAATGACAAACATATACTTTATCAGTGAACAAAGCGTACTATAGTCACGAATCACTTGTACTTCACATGTGTACAAAGTGTACTATATTCACGAATAACCCTAACTTTACCAGCTTATACATTGTACTCTTATGTTCACTAATTAAACAACAGTACATAGGTTTTACATAGCATGTAGACTGCAAATATTACTAGATTCAACACTATCAAACTATGAACTACTCCACCTTCAGAATTGCAATTCGTCACTTCACTTTCTCGATGGACTTGGTTCATCGACGCACTTGTAGCTTCATTTTCTTCACGATTTGAGTTGGAAAAAGTTTGCCCAACTTCAAATGGTTCACACCAATGGGAGTAACCATGGTGTGGGCAACAGTAAAACCCGAACTGCACTTGTGAATGAATTCTTTTTGTCTTTCTACGTCCTGGTCGAGTTCTCAATCAGCTGCATTAACAAAGACATCGGGCGGAGCATTACACGCATCGTACAAGTCAAAGTCCTCATCAAACGAGGGAATTGGGTTAATCGTGAATTGATATACCTGCTTGTACGTATCCGAATAATGGTTACGTACTGTCTTCCCCATTATATTATACTATGTTTTCCCACGAACAGTACCAAATTTACCTATCACCCATACTATTCAGATGAAGGTTACGTACTATCTTCCCCATTATATGATACTATGTTTTCCCACCAACAGTACCAAATTTACCAATCACGCATACTATACGAACAACGATTACGTACTGTAAGTACCATACGTCCATACCATATTTATATTAGCATGATACTATTACGTGCCATATTTTATACTATGTATCACAATAATTAACGACCATAAAGAAATGCATTTCAGCAGTACAGAAAAATATGGAGACCTACCAGCCATCGGTGCGAACCCTCTTTCCACGCGAATTAGCTTCATCTTTGCGGATCACGACAATGTCGACCACACTCATCTTCATTATCAGATGCTTATATCGACAACTTCCAAGAATCACAGTGGGTACATCATTAGATACATCATTTGTAGCCATTGTGGGGTGGGTGGGTTTTACAATGATATTTTCTTTGGAAAAAGAGGAAACCAGAGGAGAGAAAGAGAGAAGAAATAGAGAAGAAAGAGAGCAGATAGAAATGAAGAAAGAGAAAAAAGAAAGAGAAGATGAAGAGAGAGAAAATGAAGAGAGAGAAAATGAGGAGAGAGAAAAGGGTGAGAGTGAAAAAGAAGAGAGAGAATATAATAAAATATATAAAATTCACATTAGGGACTGATCTGCATGTCAGACGCGTGAATAGGGACTGAATTGCTTAGGGAAACTACCTAGGGACTGATCTGTGTTTTGAGTTTTGGATTAGGGATTTATCTGTAGTTTCCCCTTATTTGTAAGTATTTATATCAAAAACTGGAATTAATATTCGCTTCAAAAGGAAATCGAAATATTATTTATGGTCTAATTCGTTTGATTTTCATCCCTGAACTAAAATGAGGTTAATTTGTACTCAGCTAAATCCTGCAATATTAAAATTTTGTAACTTGACTCGAAATTTGTTCATTGAGATGCTACACTCGGTGATTTTTAATCATTGAGGTTGTGAAATAATTTTCTATTAAGCACACATACACATGAATGTGTGTGATTATGTGCATACCAACGATTAATAATCAATATATTTCACTCGGTGTAGCATTAAATATAGAGTTAACTGCAAACAATCCCCTAAACTTTGGACGTTTTTGCGCTTTACCCCCTGAACGGAAAAAAGTTGCACGAGCATACCTGAACTTACTTATTTTTAGCACCGATTAAGAAATAGTCCATTTTTGGCTAATTTTGACCGGAATCAAAATCACGTGCGTTGCACGTGAATATAGCTGGGGTAAATTAGTATTTTCCCCTGTTCCCCTTTTCTATCTCCCGTTTATTCTAGAAAAAAGAAAAAAAAAAAGAAAAAAGAAAAAAGAAAAAAAGTGGCCACCCACCATCATCTTCTTCCTCTCTCCTCTTGCTGCCAAACAGAGGACGGGAGATTTTTACACCACCACCACATCTGCTCCGCCACCGCACGACCCACCTTGAAAAAAAAAACGCTACCCCAGACGTAAACAACTCTGACCTGCTTCGTAAATTAAATTTCACACTCAATTTCATGAATTTCTTCAGATTACAATGGAAAATACATTCATTCATATTACTAATTAATCCCACAAAAAAATTCTCCACATAAATAGTAACAACAGTAGATGATTAAATCAAAAGCTTCCTCCAAAATCTTATCAAGCCCTTCAAATCCTACTCAATAACAGGTCAGTTTTCTTCTCTTTTTTTTTTCGTTTTTTTTTCTCTGGGCACAAGCAAATCTGTATAATTTTCTGCAATATCTGACGGATTTTGATATTTGTGGTCTCAAAGAGGAAAACGAAGTGGATTTACAGTCAATTGCAGATTTGGAGCAAGCAACCTTAGTGGCGAAGCAAATCCCAACCACCGCGGACCCATCCAGCTCCACCAAATTCACACCGCCCTCCGTTCCGACTACCACCGTCTCTTTCTATTCCTCACCGGTGGACAACCTCCGCTGCCGCCGCCTTCCCAATCGCACGGCCTGAAAACTCAGTTTTGTCAGCCGTGGGCGGCGGCGGCGAGTTTGGTGAGAACGGTGAGGGCGAGCCCATACAGATGGGCGACGGAGAAGAGGATCAAAAATAGCTAATATTTGTTATAAATACTTCATCAATTCTTCTCAGAACATGTTTTTCAGGCGAGTGGATTGAATTTTGAAATTCCCACTCTTCGTCGGCAAAAGAGGAAGAGAGGAATTAAAAGACCGGTTGTGGTCACTTTTTTGTTTTTTCTTTTTTTTTTTTCTTTTTTTGTTTTTCTAAAAATATTGTGAATTGACAAAATTGCCCTGTGTTTTCACGTGCGAGTTGCACGTGTGCAATTCAGGCATAAATTTTGCTATAAATGGACTTTTTATTCATCGGTGCAACAATTTGGCAAGTTTAGGTATGCTCGTGCAACTTTTTTCCGTTCAGGTGGTAAAGCGCAAAAACGTTCAAAGTTTAGGGGATTTTTTGCAGTTAACCCTTAAATATAAATTGAAGGGTGTATTCTGCTGTTATTTTAATTTAAGGGTTCATTGTGCCAATGAAGTGTGATTTGAGGGTGCAAAATGCCAATTACCCATGAAGTTCAATAACAAGGATCAAAACTTCATCCATGAATCATTATATCATCTCAAACTTAAAAGCAAACTTTCTTTAATGGTAACTTTTACAATCAACATTCTATTCATGTATAAATCATAATGAACTCCTCAACAAATACAATTAACACAGATCACACAATCAATTGAACCCCCCCCCCCCCACCCCCCCAAAAAAAAAAACGGGACGTGCCTTCAATCAGAAAAAATAAGTTTCTTTAGACCCATATGACCAGAATCGCCCTTCTCAAAAAGACGATCGATAAGTACACCCCAACTTTCTTTACCCTTGCCTTTACCTGATGAGTCACCCTCGTTATCCTTTTCATCGAAGGTTCCGTATTGAGGAGGCGGAAATGCGTGTGGAACCGCTAAAGTAACTGCCCTTCGCAGAGCAGCAGTGTGCTCTTCTTCGTGCTCCTTAACTAACGTCTTCTGCCTCTCCATCTTCTGCTTTGCAGGAATTTTCAGCTCGTTGTCTTTCTCTTGCATCAACTGCATAATTAATTTTCAGACAAGAATAGGTATTAATTATTACGTTGCCGATGTACAAGGGTAAAATATTATCGAAAAAACTTACTTCCAAAGCCTTTTGAGCTTCTTTCTCTATCCAAAGAATGGCGTGATCTGAAGTCGCGTTACAAGACAGAACTATGTGCTCGAATCTTCCGTCCACCGGAACTGCTGTCCTCACTTCCGGAGGAAACCTTCCGCATCTATACATTCACAAACGGGGACTTCAATTTTCCGTTCATCAAACACACAAACTACTTACTGATATCGAGATTCATTTCATCGAGGCCCTTCCATTTCTTAATGCAATAAAAAAATCTTTTTGGCCGAAGAATTTTTTTTTTATCAAGATTCATAATGTCTGCCCTTTAAAAGAAACTATAAATCTATTACATATTTAACTTTGTTTAAAAGACGATTTTTCGAGCATTCTCGAAAGGGGGGTGAAAATTATATTTATCCACCTGAATGGTTTTCTCTCGACAATGTGATAAAGGCGACCGGGTGCATACAGCCTTCTTGAATCTTTAAGCATCCTCTCCTCTGATATGCATGTATCTCTCATGCACCTTAAGCATAATAGGCATGGCAAACTGTACAAGAAGTTAAAAATCAACACTATCTATTGTTATTAATATTTTTCTTTAATCGGAGATTTAAAAACGTGCCGAGTTCTTTACCAGAATAGTGATTTGAAGATGTCCTCCAAAGGAGTAGCTGTTCGAGGCAAGAAATCATCCTGCCACACGGTAAATAAGTTCCTTCTTTTAATCCGATAGTAACTATCGTATCACACAGCAATAATAACAATTAACAACATAGATACGCCATTGATCAATGTAAGAACACGGTAACATGCCTGAAGAACAACGGAATTTATGACGTCAGCGTACCGCACGGCCAAATTAAGCGACATACACCTAGCGGGCGCAATAGCGTAGCACCTGATCCTCCTCCTCTCGATATTCCCCAACCTATCTCGATTCCGCACCACCACAATAGTCATCAGCGCCGCCACACCCGATCCAAGTGAATGCCCCGTAAAAGTCAAAGTATAGCTCGGATACTTCTCCACCATTTCCTTCAAAGAATCGCACTCCGCATCCAAAATACACTCGGCGGCTCTCAAAAGCCCGTTATGAACGTACCCTCCATCGAATTTCATCTTCCCCAACTTATTATCCAATAAAACTGCATAATCGCTCTCCTTAGCCAAATTAAGGCCTCGTATAGCAAGAACTATATCGGAGTGAGTGTGGTCGAGGTACAGTAAGTACGGCGGCACTTTGCCACGTGTGTCTTTGTAGTTTTTTTTCGTGATCAAGCATTTCGGATCTATGTTGTAGGATTGAGGAGGCTGCATAGTTGGCTGTGTGAGGTCTTTTTCGTATACGGCTAGTATGTAGCGGCAGAGGCGAGGGATCGGGTCGAATTCTTCGGGGGTGGCGTGGGCCCACGACTCGCTGTCGCGGCTTGCATTGTGGAGGCATCTCTTGCAAGCCCATCTAGTGCATGCTAGGCAGTATACGCATTCGAGAATGGGGAGACCGCAGATAATTGACATCGGCTCCCTCTTAATATTTGATCTAAAGCATCAATATAACAGAATAAAAGGGAATTATAATATTATATATATAGAGTTTCAACTGATAATTAATTTGCAATGAATTTGGTGAAACTGCAAATATGAAATGGAAACTAGAGAAATATAAATCAGATTCACCAGTCCCAATAACAGAAATATGAATCAAATAAAAGATCCTTCAAAATTACCAAGGAAAATAATTTCTAGAAATTAAAAAAAAATGAAAAATTGAAAAAAAAATTACTTGTGAATTCAATCAAATAAACAGGAAATATTAAATCAAACAGATGACGAAATGTAGAATGCGAAACAATCCATCAAAATAGCGATGAACAATCAAAAGGAGAGATTACCGGATAAAAGGAACTGGAGCATCAAATTAGCAAAATTGATCGGAGAAAATTGAATGAGGATCTTTAATCATCAAAAAGGGCGTGAAAACATCCAGGAATCTGGGAGCTTCGTGAGTATACACTACAGTTTGTTTCGTGGTGGCGTAAAGAGATCGATCGATCGATGGGTAAAGGGAGAGAGAGATGAAAAACGAGATCTATTTGCATAGACTATGAATAAAAATGTGATTAAAACAATTGTTGATGTTGTGTAGTGAAGAAGATTAGCAACTGAAAGAGACGATGAGTGAGAAAATGGAAGAGAGAGAAAATATGGGGTGACTCGGCCGAGTCAGTCCAAAATGAAGAACTTCACGGCTGGCCACAGGCTCCAAGTCAACTAACCGCTCTCTGTATTTTATATTATATACATACAACTACTTACTGTTTTGAACAAACTGAAAAATGAAAGTAAAAAAAATAATGGCTGTGTTTGGTAAGCTTTTGGGCTTCCATTTCCATTTTATTTTGGGGAAAGATGTTTTGGGAGAAGAATTTGAAAATTAAATAAAGTTTGTTTGTGTTTTGGGAGGAGACAATTTGTACTGTAGCAAGTCAAATCATGTCTGAAAGGTGTTGGAAAAATGTATTTTGGAAGAAGAATTTAAAAGATAAAGTGATTTGATTTTGTATTTTAGTGAAGACAATTTTCAGTGTAGCGGTCAAATCATGTTTGTTAGAGAGAGAAATATTTGAATTTGTTTTGGGGAAAGTTTTTGAAAATAGTGTAGAAAGATAATTTTCATTTTGGGGAAAGTGTGGAAAGAATTTGAAAACGGTAACAAACATAGCCAATAATTTTGGTGACGTTGGTCTATGATATGAGATGCTGCTACACCTGGTAAAAAATTCGAGTGATTTTACACTGTAGATCTATACAAATAATCATCGATGAAACACATATATATATATGGGTGTTTGTGATGTTGCTGCGTGTAAATCAACGGTGTAGGATCACTCCATGTATTTCATCTCGTGTAATAAGTTAACAACTACAAAACCATGTTAAAATTGGAGATATTTTAGTTACCAATGTTATTTTTTTCTTTTTTCTTAGTTACCTTTGTTTTCTTTATTTGATTTTTAGATTATTGTTTTAGGTATGATTTTGTTGAAAAATATTAGGTATGATTAATAAAAAAAAAACTGGATTTTGTTCGATATTTGGTAAAACCTGGATCGACCCAAAAATGTTATTTTATCATAACATGTCTCACCATTTTAGAAGATTATTTGTTGGAACGTCCGTGATTGAACAGTATAATTGGATTTTTATTAAATTATTTAATCCTATTTTAGATAATCTTATCTTATCAAACCACATCTAAATTATTGCATCTCATTGGAGAAAACTTCAATTCATACCACATGTTGGTTTTTATTTTGAGATAAACGAAGCAATTTGAAAGTTGCATCGAATTATTGTGATAGCTTGATTCGGCTAGATCATTTAAAGTTCGATTTTAGTTTCATTTACGCTCACACGTTACGTGTTTGATAAATGATATAACATATATAAAGTTCGACTCACATTTGAGTCGTTCAGAACAAGAACGATAAAACATGTACAAAGATATTAAGCCATTCGAAGTTCAACTCCTTTTCAAATTTGACTTTATTGATAAATCAAAATTAAAAATTAAACTCAAACACAAGTTTTGAAACTCAATAAAATTCAAACACACTTGAGCAGTCATGCATTCGACCTTACTCGATTGTTTTGCATTTCTATGGATGAGTATTAATTATGTAAAATAATTATATACTTCTAATATTGTTACAATAATAAAAAAAATGAGAGTTGGATTAGTAATAATAAAACAAAAAAAAGTCATTAATTACATTGTCGAAATTTTAAAGTGAAATATAATACGAAGAAAAAAAAAATTTATCTAAAAAGACAAATAATACGGAAAAAAAATGATATATATAAAGTAAAAATTACAACATATATTTATTGGGCTTGTTTTTCGGCCCATCAATACAAGGCCCAAATAGATTTAGGCGCTTCTCAAAATCCCAGACCTAAAAACTCCATATAAACAATACGTTGTTCCGAAACCCTAATTTCATCATCCCTACCAGAGTGTCAGCGGCGTATCATAGCAGGAAAAGGTCAGCAATTTCTCCTGATTTTTTTTTTCTCGAATGTAAACTAACAAGTAGCTAATCCGCGTTCGTGTGTGTGTTTTTGCGTGTTTTCTTCAAATACACGATACATTTTCACATAGGTGTGTGTGTGTGTGTGTGTGTGTGTGTGTGTGTTGGGTGTTTTGTTGAGATATACGATACATTTTCATTTAGGTTTTTGTTCTTAATTCATTGATTTGGAAATTAATGAATACACAGACGAAATTTCATAGGTGAAAAACTGAATTAATAATTTTTTTTATTTTTTATTTGGAAATAGGCAATGGCACCGAAGCAACCAAACAGTGGGATTTCAGTTGGGCTAAAGAAAGGGCATATTGTTACCCCAAAGGAGTTGGCTCCTCGCCCTTCTGACAGGAAAGGGGTAAGCTTTCTTACATGCTTATCAATTTGGTAGATCAATTTTATGGATTATTACATATTTTTTAAAGATTGGTTCTTTACTTTTTATTGATATGTATAGATTGAACTTGCACCAATGTTCATTTCAGTTTGTAGAAGCAAAAAAAAAATTATTAATGATGGAATAACTTAAACTGATTGCATGAAATATTTGTCCAGTTCAAAAGTTCAATCATGTGCTCTTATGTTCAGATTGTCACGGTTTTGTGTGGTATAAGTGGAGTTCTTAATCTTCTTTCAAGGAATTTGAATATGTATTTGGATCAAACTTACCATTTAGCTCGTCTAAAAGTTCAGACTTTTAAGCTGGAAAGCGATTATTTCTTGTATGTGTAGCTGCATTGTGACTTCCCAGTCGGTATTTGTGCAATGTGTGTAGTTCCGTTTGCTTAAAGCTGTTTGAATGAATGCAGAAAACAAGCAAGAGGGTTCATTTTGTGAGGAGTCTGATTAGAGAAGTTGCTGGATTTGCACCTTACGAGAAGAGAATCACTGAGCTTCTGAAAGTTGGAAAGGACAAGCGTGCCCTTAAGGTAGCCAAGCGAAAGTTGGGCACCCACAAGAGGGCCAAGAGGAAGAGAGAGGAGATGTCTGGTGCTCTCCGTAAAATGAGGTGATTTTACTCGAATGAATTCTTCGGTTTTGCTATCTTGATTTTGGTGCAACTTTTTCTTGTTCGGTTTTGACTTTTTTGTCTATGAATATGGTGCTTTCGTCGTTGTATATCTGACTATATCTTGTGATTTCTGCAGAGCTGCTGGAGGTGCTGAGAAGAAGAAGTGAAGACTGTTTTCCGAGTGAAATGGATGGATTACATTTTGTTTCGAGTTTTGATGTATTTTGTTTCTCATTTAGAAGAAAAAACCATGTCTTGAACCTGATTTTTCGCCTTAGCAGCAACTTATATTTCGTTATTCCATCTCTGCTTTTATATAATTTAGACATTAATTATTTTCAGTTATCTTTCAGAATATGGGCGGATAATTGAAATGTGTGTTATGGTCTTTACTAGATGTGCTTGCAATTTCATGATTACGAGTTTCTCTAATGCTTTAGTGCAGCCATAGTCTGTGACTGAGTTATCCTGTCGATTTTCTAATAGCTTAGTTGTGTTGTTTGGTACTTGAAATGAAGGAAAAACGTTTACGGGTTAAGTTTAAATTTGTTTCAAAGGGAGAATGGTAATATTACATGCGAAGATTGATACTAATCCTCGGCCACAGAATTGACAAATTTTCAGTTCTCGAAAAAGCGTTCTCCTGATTGTATTTGGTCATCAGAAGAATGGTAAACGATTGAGAAAATTGATTTATACCAGCATTCATGATTGCAATTGCAGATGAATAAGTAACTTCAATTCAAAAATTGCAAGTGATAACCCTGCGTTATTGGGCACAATAGACAACCATTATACATCAAAGGTGTTTCCGTTTCTACAATTTTCTCGATAGATATTAATTTACTCGACAGAAATTACTTGTTGATAAAAACATTATTCGTGCTATCAGAATGTTTTAATTCATCTTCTTATGCTCCGTTATGCAAAATGGAAAAATAAGTTTATAAAGCAAAAATGGAGGGTGGGGGGGCTAAATCATGTCTTGAACTTCTGCGACAATCTCTCAACCCCTTCTTTCCAATCTCCAGCAGCTCGTTTAACACCTTCCTTAACAGACGAAGTTAATTCAGCAGATTTATGCTGAAAGCCTTGTACAGACTTGTCCAGCTTCAATTTGGCCACATCTTTTAGCTCTCCCGTTTTTTCCTTCAAGCTCGTTACGAACACGACTATCCTCTCAATGATTTTGGTGATTGTAACTTTGCATTTCCCTCTCACTTCATCTGCCATTTTCTTGAGTTTGTCCACTAAGCTCTCGGACCTCTCGATGGTCTCTTCGACTGAGAATTTCTGCCCAGCAGAGAGCCATGTGGCTTCAGCTTCAGCTTCCTCCTCACGAAGGTCACTGTCGACCACAACTTTTAAGCCTTGTCTCTCCCAACGGTCTCTAGCCTCGTCCAGGGCCTTTGCTTGCTCCCTTGCCCTTTTTGCCTCGTCTTCAGCCCATGACCTGCGCAATAATATACCAATTTAATATTAACCTTTTCACAAGAAAATAAACTCTTTGAACTTGGGATTTGAAATCCATCCACCAAATCCCTCAATCCAAACAAGTGCAAGGGATTTGTTATTATGGATTTGAGATTCCTCTTCCAAATCCATCCATCTAAATGGAGCCTACGAGAATTTTTTTCAGTATTCCTAATGCTGTCTTCTCTTGATCATCGTAATCATTTATACAAACCTTGCAGAAAGCTTAACTTTAGAGTGTAAACATGAGAAATGAAGTTTCTCACCTGGCCATGGACAGGGCTTTTCTCTCAACTTCAAGTTCATATTGTAAGCGTGTTATTTCCTGATTCTCAGTTTCTGCATCTCTCCGGAGTTTGTTCATCCTTTCCTTCTCATATGATATCTCCAATTTATCAGTCATAAGGGTCTGCAATTGTTCCTCCATCTCCCGTCTTAACTTAGAGAAAACCTCCATTTTAGAGTCAACAGCAGCACGTTCCTTCATTAATGAAAGACTTTCCTCCTCCCTCTCAGCCCTCAGTTTCTCCACTTCTCGTCTTGCTTCTTCAGCCAATTTCTCAACAGCATTTATCTTTTCCCTTTCCAGGAAAAGATCCTTCTCGTAACTTGCATTGAGATCCTTCTCAACTTGAGCAACGAGAGCACTGTGTGCAGAAACAGCCTTTTCTGCCATAGATTCAGCCTCAATTCTCGCAAGTTCCTCACTAACTATGACAGAAGAATCACCAGTTGAAAGTGCAATGGCAGCCTGTGCCTTTGTCACAGGTTTTTCTGGCTGGAAAAGTCTTGTATATCCTGTTAGGCAATAAGACAATACAACTCTTATACACGAGAGAAACACATACTCGAAGAACATAATACATTGATATATGAAACTCACCAAATGCTAGGGTTATAATACCCTGATCTCCAGCTTCTAAGTCAGCTACAAGTGCAGGCCATGCACCTGGGTCGATCTTTTCAATATCTATGAAACCAGATACCTGCTGCAGGATCTAAAATGCAGCAAAAAGCAAGTCCAGTTATAATCTCATCAATGATATCAGTGCTATCTGCAAAAAGTTACAAAATAATATTTTTTTAAATTTTATGACCTTTCCATCAACTACTGGTAGCTGCCTTTTCTCTAGGGCCATCTTCCAACTCACCAGATCCTGACGAGACAAAGGGCTGTCGAACAAAATATTGATCATTAGTTTAGCTGTGAATTATAATTTGCAAAAAATTCCTTAAACCCGCTATATTAGGCAGCTAATCAACTTCATGTGCAGCAATAGAACTGAAAGTTGAACAGATAATACAAGGAACTCGTTCATTCCATGGCGAACATGAATTGAAAAACACTTCAATGAATGTTTAAGCTAACAAAAAAAATTGAATATAGAGAAGAAACAGTTAAGACAATGTTCACTTACAAAAAGAAACTTGGGAAAAAGAGAATATATATATATATATATATATATATATATATATATATATAAATATATATATATATATGCTCGAAGAAATAAGTCAGAAACTTAATCTCCGTAAACCTCTCATTGGATCTAGTAAACCATCAACCGTCGTCTTTAGCCACAACTCATCTACTAAGTTAGTTTTGATTTTAGAAGTAAATGATGAGTTCAAAAAATAAAAGCATCAAATAGAGGAATCAGGAATACAGAAACAAAAACAGCAATTGGACCAGAAAATGCGATTGCATTATAAGGTCGCAATTGAACAGATCGAGCAAGCTCAAATTGAGGATGACTCAGTGGGATTATGAGCAAGTATGTACACCTTTCAGGAGAGAAGTATATAGGACTCGAGTCTTCATTGTCATATGACTGCATGTCACTCCTTGAAAGCTTGCTGGCAATTAGTCCAGCTTCTGCCAAGCCTGGAAACATCGAAACTAGTTCAGAGACAAGTCTCGACACTGAAGAATTGCACAAGTTAAATATTAACCTTGAATGGATGGGAAATCAGGATCTTCAGGTGTAATGTCATCAAATGCAAGTTCAGAAATATTTTCAATGTACATAGCAGGATAGACTTTTGAAGTTGTGTTCCTATAAAAATTAAGAGGAAGTAAGCTCAGCAATAAATAAATTTTGAATAATTTGAAGTCAAGATCTTCCATTGCCTCTCATTATACCAATCAAATATTACCTGGACAGAGCACTGCTGGCTAAGACCAACCAACGAGCATATTCACGACGAGTGCATAAATCTCCAGGTTGAACATCCTCCTCAATCACCTACCAGTGTTCAGGAAATTAAGATTCAGATCCACAACTTCATAAAGTAGATGACTTTTACAACTGAAACTCTAGATCATTGGAGATACCATATTAATTCTCCTATGTTAAGACTAACAGTATTGCAACTTTTTTTGTTGCTTTTTTGCCCAGTACAAAGAGCTAGCATAATTTTCACTGATAACGAGAAATTTTTTAAGCTATTAGTGGATCTTCATACATGAGAGCTCTTCCTACTTGCATAGTTTCATACTAGTCTACTCTGGAATTTATTTTCTTCATTTTTGAAATCCAGAACATCTCATACTAGATCTGAAAAGCTTGTTTCACACACACACACACACAAAATATGTGCCATAAAAATTACAAACAGAAAATGCAAGATTTCTAGCATAGTGATGGCCGCTTAAAGTATTATTGGGACTTCCGTTTTCAATCACAATTCAATTGCCAAGGCTTAGAAACTTCTAACATTTCATAATGCGAAAACAGTTTCATCTAAGAGTTCTTCAAACTAATAAACTGACGCCTCAGAACCTCACCGACTCTCTCTTCCTATCAATCACTAGCAGAGAGTAATGTTTGCGAAACTCATGCACTGTATCGACTCTTTCTCACAATCATAAAATAGACATATTAACTCACATAATTCATGTTATTGTTGTAGATTTTATTGAAGCAGAATCCAGTTGCTGAAGTAATGTAACTTACCTTTAAAACTTGCAAAGCAGATAATGCTTGACTCTGAAGTTGATCAATAACTGCAGGAACCAAAACCTTTCCTGGAGGAGCCTGCAGAGCTGCAGAGACGACAGATGGAGCAGGTATGCCAGCTGAAGTGAAATACTTTCCAGGATTTGTAGAGTCAAAAAAGGATTGGCTAACTTTGATGTCATTGTAATCTTTTTCAAGGTGTTCATTTCGTGATTGATAGGCTTCTTCTGGTAATGGTGGTGCTCCAGTTGATACAGAAACCTCCAACACTTTGCTTAGGTCAACATCCATGTTTAAAATCTCTACGGTTCCCTCATCATCCCTAGTTGAAAGCACACTTCCGGACTCCAAAATTTCTTCTTGGATAATGCTTGATCCACTAACTGCTTCCAACTCTGCTGCGACTGAGGTATTTAAATTTGAATTCTCAACAGAAGAAGGGTTCAGTAACAAGTTGGAATCTTCCCATGCTTCCAAGCTAGACACTCCATTCGGATGATCAGTGACTAAATTTTCTATATTAGCATCAAATACAGATGGTTCCAAAATTATGGCACCAGTCTCTTCGCCTGGTTCACTGGGGTTTTCAGAAGCTAGGGAACCACCGGTAATATCAGACACAGGTGGTTTTTCAGTGGCTTCAGAAGAAACCAAACTGTTACTATCAGCTGATTCTCTTTGAGTAGCTTCCGAAGTGGAGCCATCACCATCCACAGATGAATGCCGCAAATCAGAATCATCATTAATTCTAGTTTCAATAGCTTCACTACTTTCATTATACAGAGACGGATTCCCTTTTGTACCTGTCTGGCTTTCTTCACTGCCGTTCTCCAGCTTCTCATCCTTATCACCATTTTTCTCCTCTTCAACTTGATTCTGGTTGTTATCGGAGGACAATGACTTTTCTTGTTCTGTTGTTAACGGCTCGAGTTCTTTAACTCCTGTAATTATGAGACGGTGCATTTTTTTTTTTTTAATATCCAACTATAGTATGATGAAAAAGGGTATTTACCCGAGGCACATACGGTCGGGTAATAACATAGGTGAAGATATTTAGAAATATTACAGTACTCCAGGGAAATGTAAATATTATTTGAAGGGAATTTTTCCATAAGCAACACGATCTTTTCAAGGCATTGTTATTTCCACTATTCGCTAACGAAATGAGAATAGTTTCAATAGATTCAATTCGCTTTGCGCATGCCCAAGCTGTACACGAAAAGAAGAATTTACTCACTTGATTTGCCCCTATTACTTATAGACAGCGCCGCAAAAGTTAGGCCAGCAACCAGAACAATCCCGACAGCTCCTGCTCCAAGTATCCCTGAAAGTAAACTACTTCACAAGTGTTATTAGTCTACAAGAGAAACCATCAGCATCAGAAATCTACAATTTCATCACAGAAAAAGCACCCACCCACATACTAAACCCAGAATAAGCTGCATTCATTATTAATTAGTTTCATAGTTTTAACTTCCATTCAGACGAGCTTGGCACAAATTTTACATAAAATTCGTTCATTTCAATTGAATCAAAACGAAATGGATGACCTCATCCCTGATCATCAGAAATCTACAATTTCATCCAATAAAAAGTGCCCACCCACATACTAAACCCAGAACAAGATGCATTCATTATCAATTTGTTTCCCAGTTTAAACTTCCATTCAGACGAGCTTGGCATAAATTGTACATAAAACTCGTTCATTTCTATTGAATGAAAACGAAATGGACAACTGAAATGAACGAGCTCGTTTCCGATCACCAGTTTCAGAAATTAGGTGAAGCAAGATTGTTTTAAAGCCAGAGTTAAGTCGAGACATAGCATCACACCCAATATTTCAGCACTTTTACCAATCAATTGCATCAGAAAACCATTTTCATGATTATTCAGAAACATATAATGGTTAATCGAATTTCACACTATAGCAACTAAACATAACAAAATCTCAACCCACTCACCTATAAGCGATTGCTTAGGTTTGGGATCGCCAGAGTTCGGTTCGGAATCAGCATTGGACCAACCCGAGAAATCATCAGCCGAAGAATTCAAATTAGACCATGACGAATTCCCAGAACTACGCTTTTCCAATCCCTTGCCGTTGACCGCACTACTCCGGACCACCACCGGCACAAAATTAACACTGCGCCGACCGACCTTCAGGGAGCGAGTGTACACA
Source organism: Erythranthe guttata (assembly GCF_000504015.1). Next base: position 455,034 of record NW_012194947.1, on the reverse strand, counting down.
AACGTCGATGGATATTTCCGGCTACCGAGTGCCAATTTGAGCTGAAACGAGCTTGGACAAAACGTCGTCGTTGCAGTCAAAGCATTCATCTTCCGGATTTGGCTACAATCCCCACCTCGACGGAATGCAGCGATGGAGTTTGCTGCAATTGGTTGTGGATATTATTTCTGTAGCTTGAAATTGTTCAAATTCGAGAGCGAAAACTTCCGGTGGATAAATTCAAGGGTTTTGTAGTTGCATTCTGAATTTCTGATTAGGGCTTTGCATGTATGTATTTATCTGTGTGTATGTATATAAAATTTGTATATATGTTATCTACCTTATCCAACGGATCGGTTAAATCGAGTTTTCAGTGACCAACTGAATTACCTAAACCGGATTTAGCTACAGTAGTGTTCAATTTCGTTATTTCCTATGTACTTTTTTTTTAGAAAAATTTTTAATCCCACTTTGCACCCTTGAAATATAATCTTTTAGCACTTTTACCGTCAAAAAATATTTATAACACTTTTCATTCTAAGTACATAATTAATCATGCACGATTCGCCCTAAATGAATTCTTAAACGTGCTAATGAACTTAATTTAATATTTTTAATAGTATTTGTAGTAAAATTCCAAATGTCAAATCAGTTTTTTTATATTCATCAATCCTTTCAAAACCACAAAATGCAAAAATAAAAATATCTCATCAACATATTTATTTATATAAAAAGAACATAAAAGAAAATCTTCAACGTTTTTGGTATCAAGTTATTTAAAATTATATTTTCTTCAAATATTTCCACCAAATATTTTCACTAGTTACAATAAAAAAATAATCAATCTAATACTTTAGTGAGAAAAACTTTTTTTTCTTTTGGTAAGAAAATAGAGTTTTTTTCCGTAATTCGTTGTATAGATTTTTTTTTTTTCGCTTATTGTACACACAAAATTATACTATAGCTGGAATAAGATAATAGTGTAATTTGTTATCTTGCACCTGTAAATAAAAAATCAATAAAAACTGAAATTAACCTCATTAAGTTTTAAATATTCAATTCATGATGCATTGCGACTGATTTATTGTATTTCGAGAATGCAAAGTACTGTTAAATTTTTGTAAGGGTAAAATGTGCCAAATTGCCAAATTTCAAATGTACAAAGTGGGATTAAGCCGATAATGTTTTTTACAAAATTTAAGAATATTCAAATGAATTATTAAAAAAAGTCAAATTTTTCTTTTTATTAAACTCAAAAATAGCATAAATGAAATTTCAAAAGTAAAAGGCCAATTTCAGTGGGGCAACAATAATACTAGGGGACAACTATTTTGAATACTTATTTTTGCTTAGTTGAATACCAAAAAAATAAAAAATAAATAATTAATTGTAAATTACTTTAATACCCTTAATGAAAATTAAAACCAAAAAATATTACAAATACTATTTTTCTTTCTTAAAAACCAAATAATCAAAAACCTGAAAAAAACATTTCCCTCCTCACTCACAAACCCCTCACCTCCTCCACCTCCTTCTTCTCCCTCCCCAAAAACCCTCCTAAAAAACCCCAAAACAAAAGAAATCAAAACCTTACACAACTTGCAAAATGGCCTCAAATGACAATAGAATGGTAGTTTACGAGCAAGGAGAACCCATTCAGGTATGTATTCATGTATTTTTTGAGCTAAAACATCGATTTTTTTTTTTTTTTTTTTTTAAAACTCGCCATGTATTTTCGACACATACAGGTCGAAAATACCCTTATTTTTCGACATGTATGTGTCGAAAATACCCTTAAGTTTCGACGCCTAAGTGTCGAATTATGATGCCATTTTCGACACTTAAGTGGCGAAAATATGGGAAATTTTCGACAGTTAAGTGTCGAATTGGTTCCTGTTGCTAAATTACTTGTCTTATAATTTCAACACTTTTTTGGAGATCTATTGCGCCCATTCATTTGCCATTTTCGAAAATTTCGTAACAAAATAAGCTTTGATGGCATTGGTTCGGGAAAATGTTAAAGAATTTGGAATGGGGTTAATGATTGGGGGTTCTATTGACAGGGATAAAAGGACGTAGGACAACCGAAAGTGATTGTTCCATTGTGACCGTGGGGGGCCATTATGTTGGGAGGAAGGTTCCCAGGGGAAGAAGGATCAAAGGACCCGGGGAAAAGGAGCCCCCGGTACAAAGAAATGCAATTGGTCCGTTTTAAATTGAAGGGGAAAAAAAGAACACAAGGATGGATGAAAGGGCTGGAGTGGGAATTGGGAGGGTAGTTGGGGCAT
>NW_012194947.1:441303-451818 GCF_000504015.1 Erythranthe guttata | reverse complement strand
ATGATTCTTTCAACACTATACCAACTCAAGAGTCAGGAAAAAGCACTATACCGACGCAAGAGTCGTTCAAACCATTATTCGAAGGTAGAGCCGACACCGGATTCGTTGACGAAGAACCCTCTCCAGACTTCTTCTTGGTCGTGGTCTTTTTCTTGGTCGTGACTGCTATGCCCTTGCCTCTATCGGATAATTCCTTCCTCTTCTTACGGTTCGAGACAGTCGGAGGTATACGAGGTTCACGTGGTTCTTCCACTGCAAAAAAACACACAAATAAAAATTAATATACATAATATAAACACAAGCAAATAAAAAAAAAAAAAAAAAAAAAAAAATTCACAGTTCAAATTCGACAGCAACCTGTCGAAAATGCAACCCATTTTCGACAGGTAGCTGTCGAAAATTACCAAAATCCAAATTCAACACTTTCACCATTTTCGACATCTACATGTCGATTTTGGATGAATTTTCGACATCAACCTGTCGAAAATTCATCGAAAATCGACATATACAGGTCGAAAATGGTGAACGAAGAACCGACCCACGAATCTCAAATCAATGCTCAAATCGACTGAAATCAGATGCACCCATTACTAATTAACGATCATTCTAACCTAAAACAACCAAATCCTAATTACCCATATCAAACAATCGAATCTTAAATAAATATTAAAGAAAAAAAAGTCGAAACAACTATAACTTACTATTCGAAGACGACGACGGCGGCGGCTTTGGGCGACGTTGGGCGGCGTTCGGCGGTGTTTGGCGTCGGCGTCCGGCGGCGGCGATGGTTGGAGCGGCGGCGGCGGCGTCGGGCGGCGTCGGGCGGAGGGAGGTTTTTTGTGTTTGAATTTTTTTTTTCTTTTTTTTTATTTGGTTTTCAAATAGGTAATTTCAAAGAAAAATTGATGTAATTAGTATTTTGTATGAAAGGGTATTTTTGTACTTTTATTTTTATTTTTGTATTAAAGTAAGAAAAAACTTATAAATATGTACTCAATTGTGGTTTTCAACTAGGTAGTATTCAACTAAGCAAAAATTAGTATTCAAAATAGTTGCCCCCATAATACTAGGCCCAATCAACAATTTACCAACCCTCCTACTATTCTCGGGGCCTAATCTCAGTATCCACAACTTCATGGACTAAATTATTATATTATTCAAAATATTGGGGTGAAAGTGAAAATATTCGTTCCCCTTCGTTTCAGTCTCGCAGGTCTTGCTTCAGTCTGCTGATGTGAACACTGACGACTACATCGGTAAAAATCCCCTCTTTCGCCATCCAATATTTCGTGTAAAAAGGTAATCCCCATTTCTCGATTAACCCTTCTTTATTTGATTAGTACTAATTTTTCATGCGAATCTGTTGATTGTTCATTTTCTTCGATTGATGCCTGTTTTTTTCTTAATCACCGTTTGAGTATTTAGTCAACTTCTTGTAATTGCGCTCAACAATTTCGCCATTTTTCATGAAATGACACAATTGATTGCGTGGTAATTCGAATTAGGTTATTGTTAATGTTTTTTTATCTATTCAAATTATTTCGTTATCTATGTTTGTTTTCGTCTTCCCTGATTTGTGGTTCAAAGTGGGTTTGTTTACTTTCTAATGGTTGATTTTTTTTTATTTTTTTTTCCCCGGTGAATTTGCTCCGGAATTTTTGAAACATGGATTATACAATAATGAAAGTTGTTAGAATCAAAATGGTTATTTGGGAAATGAATAGTGGAATGAATGTGTAACCTTCGTCGTTCGAATTAGGTTTTTTTGTTTTTTTTAATTCAGTTCTTGTTTGAATTTTGATACTTGTTTAGGTCAATAGCGGTCGAATTCTACAATTGCCTTTTCTATCCGGTAAATTTTGAATTTTTATGATGCAATTGTGCCTTTTTCAGGTTTACGGGTGTTTCTCGTTTTCGAGCAGATAGAATGGAATTACGCTTATACTCGTGATTTTGAGAAACTTTTTGCTATTTGTTCGTATGATCTCCTGAGCCAAAAAAAAAAGCTTGTATATTCCACCCGATCCTAATTGTCGATAACTAGGTGTTTTTCAGTTGATCCAAGACTACCTTTAGCTAAAGAAACCGACTTTATTTTTTCAAACATGGAGCCCTTATGGAAGCTCGTTTATCTGCTCGAACCATCTTCCGTCACCCTCATTTTCACAGCTGTAGCAGTGTCGTACGCATCTGCTACGAGAGCTTTAAATTACGGAAAGGAAATGGAGAGGAACCACGACCTATCAGAAGCTTCCATTACCTTAGATAGATCTCAAGCCCTAATGATTCCGATAATGAGTTCATTCAGCTTACTCTTCATGTTCTATTTATTTTCCTCCGTATCTCAAATCCTAACTGCTTTCACCGCAGTTGCCTCAGCATCAGCCTTATACTTTTGCTTCTCTCCATACATCGCCCAAATCAAATCGCAGTTCGGTTTGACCGACCCGTACATATCTCGGTGCTGTTCGAAGCCATTCACACGGATCCAAAGTCTTCTGTTGTTTCTTTGCGTTTCTTTAGTCTTATCGTGGCTTGTATCCGGGCATTGGATATTGAACAACTTGTTGGGTATCTCTCTTTGCATTGCCTTTGTCAGCCATGTGAGGCTTCCGAATATCAAGATTTGCGCGATGCTCCTCGCATGCCTGTTTGTGTATGACGTGTTTTGGGTCTTTTTCTCGGAGAGGTTTTTCGGGGCGAACGTTATGGTTTCGGTTGCTACGCAGCAAGCGTCTAATCCTGTGCATACGGTGGCTAATAGCTTGAGTCTACCTGGATTGGAGATGATAACGAAGAAACTTGAGTTGCCTGTCAAGATTGTTTTTCCGAGGAATATGTTGGGCGGTGCAGTGCCTGGAAATAGTGTTTCTGATTACATGATGCTTGGCCTTGGAGATATGGTAAGATATATTGGTTATAACTGTTTGAACTTTGAATTAACCGCTTAATACGGCTACTTATTCTGCTAATATTTGCAGATTAAGTTTGTTTCGACGCATTTTTCTCATTGGCAGTAATTCAATTCTACCATTGCACTGCATGTATAATGCACGTAGTCGTAACATTGGATTTGATCTCTGCTTAAATGTTTGTTTCGACATGTACGATGTTGAGTTTGATCTCAATAGATGATTTTTTAATTTTTAATTTTTTATTTATTTCAAAGATATAATTAAGAGGCAATTCCAATGTTAGAAATTTTAGTATTATTTATAAAATTCATGTTAAGTGCTGCTGACTTGTTTCTCTACGGTAATTTTTATGCTTTCTCTTCCGTCAGATTTTTTTTTTCTCACTGTAATAATTCAAGTAACGCTTCTTTGGTTATGCATTTCGATCTTATAGGCTATTCCTTCGATGCTTTTAGCATTGGTTCTCTGTTTCGATAATCGAAAAGTCCGGGATTCCACAACTCCATCGGATGTTCTACAATCTTCAAAAGGGTTCAAATACTTTTGGCACGCCCTCTCTGGATACGCTATCGGTCTCTTCATTGCCTTGGCAGCTGGCATTTTGACGCGTTCACCTCAGCCAGCACTTCTTTATCTGGTATACACTTACACCAATATTTATCATATATATATTTTATTTTATTCTATTTCTAATTGTGTAGCTCGTATTTTGATGGAGTGTAGGTACCGTGTACATTGGGGCCGATAGTAGTGCTGTCTTGGATGAAGAACGATCTGGCTGAGTTGTGGGAAGGAAATACGGTGATTCAAAACGAGAAAGCCCATCTGACCGGAGTATAAGAATTTACTGGGCGTAATATCTGAACAAAACTTAATTATCAAAAATTAGGCCATTTATTATGTTGGCAGCACTGGATTATGCAAGAACGTTTATTTTTCTTGTACCTAATCTATATATTTTTATTCTATAAAAAAGGCTAGCTATATTTTGTTTGATTGTGTGTCTGGATTATTGCATGGTAGCAATTTCATGACTATACTGTCTGTTATGTCTATTGTGTGTGGAGTGTTTGGTGCAGATTTCTCAGTGATTCAAAATGAAATGCTATTTACGGTCACAAAATTGCTATTTGCGGTTTATAACAAAACCCCCAAAACCTTTTAAAATATCAAAAAAAAACCCCAAAATTGCAAATAGCTAAAAAAAAAAAAAAAATCGAAAATTCGAAATCAAGCTTGAAGAAGGGTTGGGCTTCGATTTTTTTTTATGTAATTTCGACTCTTTTATGTGTAATATGTAGGTCGATTACGGAACCAATTTCATGTTAAAAAGCCCTACAAATCGATTTGTAGGGCTTTTTTTTCGCAAAAAAATGTTGGAACGCCCAAGATGGGCGTTCAATTAAAAAAGAAAAAAATTGCACTGGACGCCCAACTCGGGCGCCTAAAAGCAGCTTGCACGCCCAACTTGGGCGTGCACTGCATGAATGGGCGCCCAAGTTGGGCTATTACGCGTTTTGGGGGGTTTTTGGATTTTTTTGAGAAGTTTTGGGGTTTTAGAGAGATAAAGTGTTTTTTTAGGGGGTTTTGTTATAAACCGCAAATAGCAATTTCCAAACCGCAAATAGCAATTCCCCGATTCAAATGATGGAACCCTTACTAAGGTGGTGTTTCTAAAAGCTTATTTAATAGCTGAAGTTAGTAATTGTGAGTTAAGTGGATATTAAACTTTTATTTATAAAAGTTGGCGTATCTGCAAATATAATGGAACATTAACTTAAATAGGAAAAAACAGGTGCACAGTGGTTTTAAAAGATAGCTTAAAATAACTTACAGTTAAACCTCTATAAATTAGTATAGTCGGGATCATGGAAATTCGATTAATTTAGCGAATTATTAAATTATCGAGTTAATAATTTTAATAACGTTTTCACTGAGTCGGGACCAAGAGAAACTATTATTTTATCGAAATTATTAATTTATCGAGTATTAAGAGAAACAAAAGTAATAGTAATAGTCGGGATCATGGAAATTCGATTAATTTAGCGAATTATTAAATTATCGAGTTAATAATTTTAACAACGTTTTCACTGAGTCGGAACCAAGAGAAACTATTATTTAATCGAAATTATTAATTTATCGAGTATTAAGAGAAACAAAAGTAATAGTTGATCTTATTTTGTGTGTTGCCTCTTGCTAATATAATAGTCAAAAGTGAAGAAGCAATTGACTAAAGATTCAATCTGCACAAAAAAATCGAAATAGGGATTCCCTTACAACCCCACAAGTGTCAAATTAAAATTTAATACACCATGTCGATGCTTACTCTTCTTATTTTTTGTGTGTTACATCTAGTATAATGATAAATATAGATTGATTTACATGGTATAAATTGACTAATGCTAATGCTAATCCTAGTCTTAATATGTTAATGAAATTCTAATGGTAAATTATTACTGATCACTGAATCAGTAAGAACTTTGATCTGACGAGACTCGCGTCTCTTTCAACGTATCCCACCAGATCTATTGGAGTTCTAAAGTCCTCGTGTATGTTATCTTTATCTAAAACTTTCATTTCAAAATCATATTTACTTTATTCGTTATGATAAAATATGATTACAATCGCATGTCACATAAGTTCATTTATGTGTTTAATTTATTTATACTAATGTTAATGGCAATTCTAATAAAAATATTAATTAATGCTAATGCTAATTGATGAACTCATCCAATGAAAAAGAAAAAGAAAAAGAAAAAGAAAAAGATTGAAGACCCGCCCAATGCAAAATTACATTTCAATTCGGACCCGAATAGGCTCCATTAAACCCGACGGGGCGTTGGAGCAAATACCCGGATTCTAAAACCCTGGCATTTACCCGCTCACAAATTCTTCCACCACCGGAGCTCCGTCGAGGAAGACGAAGAGAAACTCAAATTGAGAATGGGGACGTCTGTGCAGGTTACGCCATTGTGTGGAGTGTACAACGAGAATCCCCTTTCCTACTTAGTCTCAATCGACGGCTTCAATTTCCTCATAGACTGCGGTTGGAACGACCATTTCGACACCTCCCTTCTCGAACCTCTCTCCAGGTTTTTTATTTTTATTTTTATTTTTTTACCTCTCTCTCTCTCTCTCTCTAGGTTGAATTTACTGCATGTTTTCGTCTATGTTCAAGTAGAAATAAATCATGTTCATACTGAAGTTCAGCTTACTCAGTGAATTGTGTTTAGACCGGTGGCAATTCATGATTTTGTTCAAATTTGTGAAAATAATGCTACCAGTCTAGTAAATAATTGATTTTCTAAGAGCAAAAAAAACAGCTATCAGTGCAAGAACGAGAGTTGAATCAATTTTCAGACACGATAAAGAAATGTTTTCTGGACTGTGTTCTATATCTAATTCTCTACTTCTCACTTCCTTTGTTTCTTTCCGAACCACTTTCTAGCGCAGAAAAAAAAAAAAAAGAAAAGAAAAAAAGAAAGGAGAGGCGTAAACATGATTTCTATTCTCCTGGTAATTTTTATCTGACAAGGTTCCAGAGTTGTGTTTCATGTCTAGTTCTCTACTTACCTCTTTCTGTAGAGGGTTTGGAATAAATTCACAATCAGGTTGAAAGACAGTAAAAACCTTATTAGTTTTCCGTTCACAACGAAAATCATTTTCCTCCAATATTTGTTACTAATGCCATACTGCCCGAAGTACGAGCAGCTCCATCAATTCTACAAGTAGAACCATCACTCTGAAACAAAATATCAATGTCCAATTAAGAGTCTGATTGCAGCTACTTGGTACCCCTGAATCTTGACTTCTGGATCTGCCTTGAGTAGGAAATTGGGATGTTGAGTTATTGCACTTTCCGGCGTGTCAGGATTACGATTACGGGGTTAGTGGGACTCTTGTGTTGAAATAACATTTTGATGTTATTTGGTGTGTATTAGGTATCTATTAATTCTTGAATGAAAGTAATTACCAGTAAGAATCAGAGTGGGGAGTTGGATTGAGGAATTTTGAGTACAAAGGATTGAATGGTGATCCTTAATATTATGTTCGGGATGTTGATTTGGGATATTTGTGTATGCATTCATCAATCTATGTTCAAAAGATTTTTTGTTTCAGGTTCAAGTGTAAGGGGCTAAAATTCATGTGCCTAATTTAGCAAAAGTTTTTAAGACATGTTAACTGGGTGGAAAATATTTGACATGTTAAGTGAGCGGTAACCAAAACTTACCAGTATGCATGAAATCTATGTTTGGGCAATAAAATATCATTGGTCGATTAAGATTGTCGTTTGCTGGATGTTGAAGCAGAATTGTAGCTAATACAGTGTCTAAAAGACTAAAAGAAGTTTGGAAAAATCATTTGAACTGCATTAGAGCTGAATTTTAAAATTACGTTGACAAATTTCTTCAACTTCTCATGCGTGGGAGCCGCAGATATAGACAAGCTAATGAACTTGCTGTTAAAGAAGTATTTCAAAATTAAAGGAAAAGACTACAGATGCTACACCTAAAAGCACACTATTGACCAAGTTTAGGGAGCTTGCTTTGCATCATTATGTTATTTGTTACACTAGACAGCTATCGTTGTTAAATTACTCTATTGGCTGCATAATGTTGGTTTGAGTTTTATAAAATTTCAATAATAGAAGAAGAGCTCATATTTACTGGATGCTGCCATTTTGATTTTATTTGCTGAGATAGCTGTGTTGACCAGGGTAGCTTCAACTGTGGATGCTGTCTTGCTATCACACCCAGACACACTTCACCTTGGTTCTTTACCGTATGCCATGAAGCAACTTGGACTTAGTGCTCCAGTTTTTGCAACTGAACCTGTTTACAGATTGGGCCTCCTGACCATGTATGATCACTATCTGTCTCGAAAGGTGAAGTTCTATTTTGGGTGTTTGATTGTATCAAGTGTCTTTGATCTTGGTTCTGGTTACTTTGACCTAATGCTTATCTTTCGGGAAAATTGGAGCTATGAAAGTGATTTAGCTTTTCTAAAGCAGATTAAACTGCAAAGCAAGGGCATCTCAAAACAGTGTTCATCTGTCAACTGTTGTGGCGATTAAAAGCAACTGCAGCCTTTTTATTAAAATATGAAATATCTAAATTTCGTTAAAAAATGCTTTTATACTATATATGTTATTTTGAAGAATTGTTTATTTACCATGGATCACATGACATAATTCTAGCTAGATTTCTGAACAAGAGACAGCGCTCATAGTAAACTGATGACAACATCATCTTCTTGTAAACTTTTCAATATAATAGGTTAAAAGAGAAATTTTATTTCATGTTCACATAAACAAGTTCATATAGTGAGAACGGCCTGTCAAATCTTGTAAATTTGTAATATTATAGTAGATTATTGTAGTTGGATTAATACAACCTGGGGAAAAAACTTTCATTTCCTTGGTCAGTCAAACTATTACAACTTTTGTCCAAAATAGATGATATTATCGTGCAGTTATTGTTACAATTGACTCATTGTATGTAATACCCTTTTTTTCCCTTAGTCTTATAGAATATAACAGATTGCAGAATGGTACCAGAAAAATCATTTTGAAGGTTTTATCATATAAAAAATTCAAATACTTCAGCAGGAGACTGCCTTAGAAACTTGCATTCCGGCTTCTGTTGTAGCAAGTAGCAATAACACTGGAAATAGGACATATAAGTTCAATTACTTTAACAGGATAAGAAAGGAAAGCAATATTGCTTACTAAATTGATGACTGAGTGAAGAAATGCGGATAAAATCCAAGCCAGCGATGCATGAATAAACTGATGGGTTATGGTTATGGATGTGTTTGTCCTTAAATGTAATTACTTTACCAAAAGTTCGTTCTTCGTTACTCACGATTTATCATTTTTGAAACAAATGATAGCTTGGTTCTAACACGTGAACTTTAAGTTGAAGCTGTTCCATTCTCACTATATGAACTTGTTTATGTGAGCATGAATAAAATTTCTCTTTTAACCTATTATATTGAAAAGTTTACAAGAAGATGATGTTGTCATCAGTTTACGCTCTTACTTAGGAGTATCTCCCTAGTTATTTAATAGTATCTCCTTATGTGCAGCAAGTATCCGAGTTCGATTTGTTTACGCTGGATGACATTGATTCTGCATTCCAAAACATAACCAGATTGAACCAATCTCAGAACTATTATATGTCTGGTAAGTTTTTCTTTGCCTTATATTTGCATCATCTTTAGGAGTTCAGATAGTTTGAAATCTTTGCATTTGGCTTTTTTCCGTAGGTCATCTTTGATATTTCACTGTTTATTCTTGTTTTCCAAGTCCTTGTTCTGTTATATGGGTGGTATAAATCTGGATTGGATGATTGGATTTTACTAACTAGTTATTAGTTAGTTAAAAGTATTTGGTTTCTCATAGTAGAGTATGTATTAAATTTGTTAGAATCTGGTACTGTAGGTGATTCCCTCATAAAATCCATGCTTAACGATAATTTAGATAGACATTCAGGGATAATATTGTCTTTTGTTTTGTAGTCAGTCCCGACAAAAAAATAATAGCAGCGGGAGGGCCCCTACTAATTTTATTGGACAGTAGCATTTACCTGTAGGATTTATTTGTTTTTGTGGGCTTCAGTTACTTCAGATCATGCCAACCAAATATCTTATTAGCTCCTACTATTTAGTCAATTGGACAAGGCCTGAGTCTGAATATTATCTGTGCTTCTCCCTCCCTCCATTGCTCCCTATATATTAACCTCTTCTGGGGCGAAATATGAAAATAAGAAGCTTTCCTGTCATTTTATAACTTCATTACACATGTACATTGCGAAGAGACAACTAATGGGTCAAAACCATGGATATTTTATGTTGTGGGTCGTAGTAACATTTATATTGAGCTCTTAAATATTAATTGGTCCGTATATTTCCGGTTTCTGATTTCCACTGAACTTAGTTGTATTATATTGGATTCCATCTGTCGGGATGTAATTCTAAGTATTAAAGATAATAATAGTCAATTGCAGGTGCATCTATAGATATGAGAGAGCAGCATTTTATGCATGACTAATAGATACATTTTTCCTGTCCTATCCTTGTGTATTTTATGCTTTTCATATCCTAACAACCAACACCAGGAAAAGGAGAAGGAATTGTTATTGCTCCCCATGCAGCTGGTCACCTTTTAGGGGGCACGATTTGGAAGGTGACAAAAGACGGGGAGGATGTTATATATGCTGTTGACTTCAATCATCGAAAAGAAAGGTTTCTTCTTAAGACTGCACATGAGTTGTTTTAGCCCCAGAGTGCATTTATTTAGGGACAGGGAAGAAACTAACTGTTCTTGTTTCAATCAGGCATTTGAATGGAACAGTTTTGGAGTCTTTTGTGCGCCCTGCAGTTTTAATAACTGATGCATACAATGCTTTATTGAGTAATCAGCCTCCAAGACGTCAAAGAGACCAACAATTTTTAGGTAATCATTACCGCACATGAGTTTGTTATTGCTTTATTTGTAAAATGACCATATACAACTTTTTCTTGTGCAAAGTCGTCCATATATCCCTAAATATATATATATATATATATATATATATATATATATATATATATATATATA
>NW_012194947.1:407086-441203 GCF_000504015.1 Erythranthe guttata | reverse complement strand
AATCCTTAGATTTTTGGTTAAAGAGACAAAATAAATTTTCCGTACTTTCTATGCATTTTAGATACCATACTGAAGACACTGAGAACAGATGGAAAGATATTAGTACCTGTAGATACTGCTGGTCGAGTGTTGGAGCTAGTTTTAATACTGGAACAGGTAGGTCAACTTTTTAAATAGTTTTTTTCCATTGAGGTCATTGTCTATCCATTACCAATATTTACTTTATAAATAATGTTGCAGTTTTGGGAGCAGCACCACTTAACATATCCTATCTACTTCCTGACATATGTTTCTTCAAGCACGATTGATTACGTCAAAAGTTTTCTTGAGTGGATGAGTGACTCAATAGCAAAATCATTCGAGAACACACGAGAGAATGCTTTTGTTTTGAAGTAAGGTGTTTTATTTATCAGTTTTTAGTTTATTCTTTACAGGCTTCAAGAATATGTAGAACAAAGTGAACAGAAGTAGAAAAAATATTCAGATTTTGAATTGCTGAATGAATATTGCAGTTTAACGTCCTTTACGGTTGAAATATATCCACCACCCGATATACAAACTAACTTGGACCTCGATGTGTTGCCATTGATTTAGTTTACTTTTTGCATGTGATCTGTGTCCGCTAGACACTTTACAAATAATTTTTATTCAGATAGAGAGCAAAGGTGAAATGAAATTGGTTTTTTCAATAACACTTTGTCCTGTTCGCTTGTTCTGCTATGTGAGATTGCTCAGTACTGTCATATATAATTTGTAGCTGATACCATTCAAATCAAAATTCTTGTGATAGGATCTCATTAATGATGTTGTGCAATTTTTTTGCAGAAATATAACTCTTTTGGTCAGCAAGAGCGAGCTTGAAAAAGTTCCTGATGGCCCAAAGGTTAGTAGGATTATTGATAACTTCATGAAATCATATTTTGATAACTCTGTTGGTTTTCTTATTTACATTATATTGCATTTTGATCAGATTGTCTTAGCATCTATGGCAAGTTTAGAGGTTGGATTTTCTCATGATATTTTTGTTGAATGGGCTGCTGACTCGAAGAACCTTGTACTTTTTACTGAGAGGGCCCAGGTATGTTTCGATTATAACCAATCAACCTTTTATATGAATTTAAGGGGATTTTCTTATTAAAGTTCTGCAATTAAAAGATGCTGTCATCTTTTAAAATCATTGGTATGGCAGTGCAAGTTCCATTTTTTAAACTCATGATTAATCTCTCTAAATCTTTTTTTGTTAATCCTATGTGTGCTAATTCAAGTTCCAACGAACTTTCCTTTAAGACCATATTTTGTTCTATGACTTATTATTGGCGCTCGTTATTGTTCCCTCTCCAATTTATTGTTTTTATATCTTTGTCAGTGAAACTAATGTCTCCAATACATGGTGTTTCCACATTATCAAGTTTCAGCACTACAAAATAAATTGCATTTGTAATTGAATTCATCCATATGATTGTAGTTATTATCCACACCTCTCAAAAAACTTGTTTTTGTACTATTGTTATTTTTGTATCCGTTTATTCTAAAAAAGTTACTATTATTCAGATTTAAAAAAGGTAGATTCTGCTATTCAATTTTTGCCTAACACCTAAAAATAAATAGAAGTACAGAGAAAAATAACTGGTTCCATTTTACCTGCTGCTAATGTCACCTTTACATCTATACTGATATCTTCGCATTTTAGTTTGCCACACTGGCTCGTATGCTTCAATCAGATCCTCCTCCGAAGGCGGTTAAAGTTACTATGTCAAAGAGAATCCCATTGGTTGGAGAGGAGTTGGCTGCTTATGAAGAAGAGCAAACTCAGAAAAGAAAGGAAGAATCCCTTAAAGCTTCTTTGATCAAAGAAGAGGAAGCAAAAGCGTCTCTTGGGGAGGAGCTCGCAGTTGGTGGTCCTATGATTATTGATGCAAACATCAAACAACCTTCTTCAAAAGGTATTCTTGAACTATCCAGTCTACTTGCTATATCATCTTATACTTTTCCTTTTTTGAGATGTATATAGTTAAAAATGTCCTTTCAGTCTCTCTTGATTTTAACGAATCCATATTAGAGTAAAGGACATCAGTTTGGAACACATTTCCCAAGTAAGCTGAATAACCTGAAAGACGTACTGACAAAAATATTAAGGCTGATTAGTTACTATTTGCTTCACAGCAAAAGAAAAAAGTTCATTAGCACCTTAACTCTTTTGGCCATAACCAATATTTGGAGCAGAATAGTGGACAACTTTGCAGAGCCCAGGCCCCGTTAGTCACACTTTGTTCCTTGCAGTTCTGTTAAATCGAAAGGTTTAGATTTCTATATTATTACATTTGAACTTCACTTCATTTCAGTAGCCAGATCAATTTGTTTCCCCATTTTGCGTCAAAACCATACAAGATAGTATACCCATTCCTTGTGTTTGTGCCTGACATTGGAAATCCCCTCTGTTTTCTATAAATTTTGCGGGAAAATCATTTTCTTTACATCCTTGCAGCTTCTGGTTTGAAACATGGAGCTTTCAGGGATGTATTGATTGATGGATTTGTTTCACCACCATCTAGTGCGGGTCCCATGTTCCCCTTCTATGAAAACACCTCAGAATGGGATGATTTTGGTGAGGTCATCAATCCCGACGATTATACAATCAAGGATGAAGACATGGACCAGTCCTTTATGCAAGTGAGTTTCTGTAGTATACTACTATACCTTGTCTTGTGCATCTTGCACTCGCATCTTTAATTATCTTTTACAATTAGAAATGTCCACGCCACACTAATCAGAGCAAAAAAGAAACCTTACCTTTGAGTAATTCTTGGAACTTGGCCTGTAACATTTGACGTCTTTGTGGTTTGCTTAAAACTTTGTTCGTTAAATTTTAATTAGAGAAATATCCGGCTGGGTATACCTAGTAGCTATGAATCTCACATCATTGTTTGTCTAGGTTGATGGTGACCTCAACGGGAAGCTTGATGAAGCAGCTGCGAGTCTGATGCTTGATACAACACCATCAAAAGTAGTATCTTCTGAGCTAACAGTACGTCTTACCTGCCTTATATTTATTGCATCTGATCAATAGCTTGCTCTGGTTGAAACTAAAGTTATATATGTGAAAGTAATTTTTTTTCTTCTTTTTCCACCTAATCTTGTTACATTACAATTTTCTTCTCCATCCCCTGCCTAAGATATAAAGAAGAAAAGTAATGTGTGGTAAACATTAGATTGGTTGTTTCAATTCACATGATAAAAGATTGTTGATAAATAAAGATCTGCATGACTTTGGGTAGCTATCTTCTGGATATTAGTTGTTGCTTGTTTCCTTTATTCTCCTTTTGGTGTGAGAATTTTGTCAAATCATGTTTTAGCACGATGCTTGATATTATTTTTCAGTAGTACGATAATATGCAGCTATTTCTGTTTTCGTCATGTACAATTGTACTTTGTTCTTTCTTGCTTGATCTTTTGTCAGTTTCTATCTAGATATGCATATCTGCTTCTTTACCCCAGACAAACACTTCCTGGCATTTTGGTATCACCATCAAATATCAAAATGCATTTGCAAATCTCATTCCACATTCATATATATATATGACAATTTATGTGGCAATACTACGATTACTATAAATGCAAATTGACTTAAGTCCGGATCTTGCTGATAAGTTTTTAGTTCAGGATATACTATATCAGTTTTGTGCTTATAC
Organism: Erythranthe guttata; assembly: GCF_000504015.1. The sequence continues at coordinate 437,514 of NW_012194947.1, read as the reverse complement.
AGCGTGAGGTCTGAAGTCACTGCTCTGTGTTTGATACCTTTTAGAAGAACCATTCAGTGAACTATCTTATATGACTTATAAATCTTAGTTCAGGCACAGTTTCCCTGTCTGGTTTCAGTGCCAGTGATCTTTTTTTCCCAAACTTTCAAGCTTCTGCTTCTAACGCTGAATAATGTTAATGTTGTTTTATTGGACACTTCTCTCCAAATGCAGGTATACGTCAAGTGTTCATTGGTCTATATGGATTTTGAAGGTCGTTCTGATGGCAGCTCAATGAAGAAGATTCTAGGCCACGTTTCCCCATTAAAACTTGTGAGGACTTCTTTTGTGCTTTTCGCATCATTAAAACGTTTTTCACATCTCATATCATGGAGGAAAATTGGTTCTGATTTCAACCTCACTATGCAGCAATCATTTTCTTTGAACTGGTGCAAAAATTCTTTTTCGTAGTTATATTTTTATTTACATTTTGAACCAAAAAGGTAATTAGCAACCTTTCCAGTATGCATTTTTCTGTTGGAATTTATTTTAGTTTTTTCCTTGATTATGTAGCTATTTAATTTGCCAATATATTTGTCACTATAGTGCATAAACGCGTTTGTCTATATTGTTTTATGTCTTCAAGGTCTTGGTGCATGGCTCAGCCGAAGCCACTGAGCATTTAAAGGAATACTGTTTGAAAAATGTTTGCCCAGATGTATATGCTCCTCAAATTGAAGAATCAATTGATGTCACTTCAGATTTGTGCGCTTATAAAGTGAGCTTCACACAAGAATACGCACAATTTCTTATGAAACTATTCTTTTAGCATCTACTTTTGCAATCTGGGACTAATCATGTATTTATTTTCTGATATAGGTTCAACTTTCCGAGAAATTAATGAGCAATATCCTGTTTAAGAAGGTAATTATATTTATATCTGACAGGGGTGTACGTAGATCTTTACGTCTGATAGGAATGTGTTAATTATAGTGGGTATGTAGAAAGGGAGATACTGTTAATTGATTTAGAGAACTTGCCACATCCGCATTTACGTTCTTGGCCGATAAATCTCTACATTTGGTCTAGTTAATTCAGTCGGGAAACAGTAATGTCACTTGTATAGAGATTTTGTCGTATAAATATTTGAGTAAATGAATGCTGATACATGTTGGCATTGGATTTAGCTGCCGTTTGAGCTAGTGGCTCGGTTGACAGATTTCGTTCTCCACCCCCTCGCTCAATATACTTTAGATGTATTTTCTCCATTTTTCACATATAATGCATTTTGTTATAGATTGGAGATTACGAAATAGCATGGGTTGATGCTGTAGTAGGCAAGACAGAAAGCGATACACTGTCTTTGCTTCCTCTTTCAACAACTCCTCCACCACCACATAAGACAGTCTTGGTGGGCGATATAAAAATGGCAGATTTCAAGCAATTTCTCGCGAGCAAAGGAATCCAGGTATATTTTGTAGCTATCTCTCGTTTTAACCGCCAAATTATCTTTTGGGCCAGCTTTCATGCATACACTTGGCGTTTCTCAGGTGGAATTTGCTGGAGGGGCTTTGCGATGCGGTGAGTATGTGACCCTGCGAAAAGTCGGAGATTCGAGCCATAAGGTTGGTTTCTTCTGATTGATTTTAATCAAAAGGCTAATTTCTAATATTATTATCTTTCAGTAGCCATGAAAATCGAAACTTTTTCTGGTATTTTCGGTGCAGGGTGGTGGTAATATTCAGCACATTATTCTCGAAGGTCCCTTATCGGAGGAATATTACAACATTCGCGATCATCTGTATTCACAGTTTTACCCCCTTTAGATTGCAGATTAGTTCACCTTCTTTTTTTCTCTCTTAGGAATTATGCATAACATTTACTAGTTTTTTTTTTTTTTTTTAATATTTCCTTTTCATTTGCTATTATACATATAATATAAATAGTAACTCATGTTTGATGAATGTACTTGAATGTTTATAATTTCAATGTGATTTCTAGAATTTATATTTAATTTGTAAATTTTTATTCTTTTCCCTTTCTATTTTCAAATTTTAATTTGGGCCATTGAATGATTTTTCTTTTCCTTTTTTTTTTTTTTTTTTTTTTTTTTTTTAATTTTAATGAATTGAAATGAAGTATTTACATCGATGTTCAATGAGGAATATATATTGTTTTGAATGTAATTTTCATAAATATCACAAAATTCCCACGCCAACCATGTGACGAGATTCGATAGTAATACTGCGGGTATCAAAATCCCGGACTTCTGCGATCGGTGGCTTATTATTTTTTCTTTTTGAGTAAATTTAAGTCCATTTCAAGAGGAAGTCGGGGAGGAGGAGACTCGAACTCTAGACCGTTTACCCTATTGGTAACGTTAGGTACTAACTCTTCTAATGAGGGTTGGTTGTGACCGATGGTTTATAAAGAAGCAAAAACCTTCGATTATTTATTAATTGTGCGAATATTCTCTCAATTCTTTAAGAACTCCTCGAACAAAATCGACTAGATTGAACTGGTCCAATCGTAACTCAAACAATTATTTAATTAAAAATGATGTCCAATATTATAAACATGTAAGAAAGAGGCCCACATCCCAAGCAACTTGCGACCCACTTAACCATGATCAAACACAACAAACTTCACTTTTTTCATCTCAATTTTCTCACCGCCATCATTTTGCTGACAGGGACCTCATAGTTGCTACCCTAATTGGGCCCCCCAACACCAGCTAAATTCCAAATCCACCCCAAAAATTTCCATTTCTTTACATTACAGCCCCATTCGATATTCATTTCATACACCTCTGGGTTTTCTCCCTTTCCCTCCCCTTCTGTTTTCTCCTCGAATTTAATTTTTTATTGATATTCTTAGCTTCCAAATATACTATTTTCGCATTCAACGCAATTAATCAAAGAATCTGAAAACCGTTTTATTGGATACCCGTAATTAATTATTTTCAACATTTCAACGTAATCTGATTGCAAAATTGGCAGAAAATTCAAGCTCCAATTTTGTTTTCAAAACTATCCGCATCTAATTCTCACCCTCTCTCTCTCTCTATCTCTCTCTCTCTCTAGATATATATATATACATAAATTATATATCTCCGTCCACATGAAGAAAAAATCAGAGACGAAAAGAGTTCAGTAGAGAAGATGAGCGCGTGCACATTTATAAAATTAGTGCTGGTCCTGCTAACCTGCGCCGCGCCGCGGCGCATTAATTCGCAGGAGGCCGAGCGGCGTGATCTGGTGAAAATGACTCTCGTACAAAACGCTTCGTCCACCGGAGCTTGTAAGTAATCCGCCATTGATGTGAATTTAATGTTTTCTGCTGCTCAGGAAGTAATTATTAAATATACCATCACCGCCGCGGCGGCGAGTTTTTTTTTTTAATTGCTGGATAAAAAAAATTCCGCCATTATTTTCAGATTGCTTGGACGGAAGTTTGCCGGCGTATCATTTGGACAGAGGATTCGGCGCCGGTGCACGCAATTGGCTTTTGCAGTTTGAGGTAATTTTTGGTGCTTTTTGAGGGGTAAAAGGGGAAATATTCTCCATGCATACAACACTCTTTGGGCTTTTTTTTTTTTTTTTTTTGTTTAAAGAAGCATGTTTTTATTCTTTAATAAATATATTTGTCAATTAGTTTTTAAATGAATAATTAAATTATTTTTTATTACCCCGCAGATGTCTAAAATTGGAATAATCCGATTTCAATTTGTAAATTGGAGTTAAAATGAGATTATGATTTTCGACCCAATTCTAATTCGTAAACTAATTCCAACATTTTGGATATTGGATTTAATTCCAAAAATTGAATTTGGAATATCACCACGATTATTTCATTATATCATAGGCGGGGTAAATAAATAAAATTTATGAATCTTTGTTTTGCTGAATTTTTTTTTTGGATACATTTCATTTACAATTTCCAAATTTCCATTTTTTTTTATCTGAAATCTTTTAGAGCAAAATTAAAATTAAATAGTTGACTGTTTTGTGGGGGCAAAAAGGGAAAAGCATTTATGATTAATAAGAATAATAAATGTGGTTCCTTGTTTTTGCCCATCAATGGCCTGCCAAGTCAGATCTCCGCCACCTGTCGTCTTGCTCAATTTCATTTTACTTTTTTATCTACACTTTATTTATTTATTTTAATTATCATTTACTAGACTTATATCGAAAATTTTATTTCATAATATATTTAATTCATAATTTCAATAATTTGATATTGAAATTAAGGGATTTTCCGAAACAGCACACATGAATGTGATGTTTTGTTAACAAAATGATTAGCCCATCTGACGTATCTAATTAATCAAGATGCTAATTATTAATTAAAAATAAATATACGTATGACTATCGTTGACCGACAAAAGTACATGTACCTCGAGACAAAGGAAGGTTTCAAGCACAAATCAGTGTGTTAATGATTAGTGGTTCATGAGCTGGTGTTTTATATTATGGGTGATGTCTTTATTAATTAGTGGGCATGTGATATTAATTAATATATATATAAATAATTAATAATTGAAAGAATAAATGATAGGGTGGTGGGTGGTGCAATGATATCAAGTCTTGCTTGGAGAGGGCTGCGACTCGGCGCGGTTCGACTCGTTACATGAGCAAGGTCGAGGTTTTCTCCGGGATTTTAAGCAACAATGCCTCCTTAAATCCTGGTACGTCGAATTTCATAAAAATAATTGAGTTTTTATTAGATTATTTAATCTTATTTTAACAACTAAACATTATTTATTGAATATGGTGTAACAACATTGTATCGGTTTATTAATTGACATAAAATAAAATTGTCACACCAAATAATAATTTGATAAGTAATAACTAATAATAATGACATAATAAGTTTTATTGGTTACGTGATTGATTTGAATTGGACAGAACCGCATACCAAAAATTGCTGACAATATATATACTATAGTGTTGTCAAAAACATGTGCTTCCTCTCTATAATGCTACATAAATAGTTAAGACAGCTGCCAAGAAAACCTTTTTACAGCTATTTTCCCACAATTCGCTTCTCTCATTTGTGTGCATATATATCTTTGTAATTTTATTTTTATTTAAAATTAAATATATATAAAAAAAAAAGAGAGAAGTGTACAGTGTACACAATAACTAATATATATGTAAAAACAATTATTTGATGTGTGCAGACAAAATACATGTTTGTACATTATGTAATATATGTCCTCCGTGTAATAATGCCAAAATTATACGGACATGCTAATAAATGTTTAGTAAAAAACATTTAATATTTTTTTGGGGACAAAATCAAAAGAAAGAAAAGGAATAGTCAATGTCAGTTGTTATTACCTCAAATATTTAACTGTGGGCAGACTCATGTTGTAGAGAACAGTTATTTTCTTTGAAATTATTATGGGTAAATAGCACTTAGCACCCTGGGTTTTGAGGTTTCTATGTATGACCTCCTTGTACTTTCAATATAAGCACATAACCCCATGTCGTTTGAACTTTGTACACATGACCTCATTGCACTTTTAATAAAATCATATAACCTCTTTATGTTATTTCATTTGGTAAATAATCATGTTATGAAGATATTTTTTTTTTAAATTACGAGAGGGTTATGTGTTTATATTAAAATACAAGGGGTTAAAGTTCTATTTACCGAGTTATTATTACATAAGTTGGTCATCTCATATTTCGAAAAATTGACAGATTTTTACAATTGGAACCGAGTAAAGATAAGATACTGCGATGGTGCCTCATTTGCTGGAGATGCTGTCTTTAAAAATGGGGTAGGTAGTCAATCACATTTTAAATCATTTTTTTATTTAAAAGAAATATGATTTATTTTTTTCATGTATATGAAAATTTGTTCGAACCAACCCTCGTTAGGAGAGTTGGTACCTAGCCCTTATCAATAGGGTAAAGGTCTAGGGTCCGAGTCCCCCCTCTCCTACTTCCCCTTGTAATGGACTTGAATTTACTCAAAAAAAAAAAAAAAAATTGTTCGAAGTTTTTTTATTTGAGCTAAATAAATATTATGCTAATTAATCTGAACGAACCACACCACAGACATCATTGCTTTATTTCAGAGGGCAAAGAATCTGGCGAGCAATTATCCTTGATCTTCTCCCCAAAGGCTTGGGACAAGCAAACAAGGTAACTACAACAATAGAAAACGACAACGGTCTTTATCGTATATAATTCGCATCGATTACGGACACGAGACGTTTCTTAAAACGATTTCATTTTGAACTACCACTTATATAATTGATGCGAATTATATAAAAAGTTATAATATCATATAACATTTCAGGCTTTACTTTCTGGCTGCTCTGCCGGGGGTTTGGCTACGTTTCATCACTGCGACGATTTCACCGCTCATTTGCCGAAAAATGCAAGTGTCAAATGCTTGAGCGATGCTGGATTCTTTCTCGACGCGTAAGTTATTTTTTTTTTTTTTTTTGCAACAGCATAAAAATATCAATTTATTAATTAAACTTCGTTTTTACGACTTAGTAATGTATATATATATATGATGAGATTTTGTCGTCCTTGCAGAAGAGATATAGCTATGAACCACACCATGAGATATTTCTTCAAAAGCGTGGTTACTTTGCAGGTATCTCTATACATAGTAATTTTTCGTTGAAATTGCAGCTATATTATCCACTAATCACTTTCGGCTAACATATTATATATTTCACAGGGTGTGGTAAAAAATCTGAATACAAATTGCACAAGTTCACTTTCTCCTTATCCCGAACAAGTACGATCATATTCCCTCCCGTTTCTCTCATTAGCCATTTAGTAATTAAATAAATGAATTATATAATGATACGTTTATAATGCTCTCGTTTTTTTTCGTTGCAGTGCTTCTTTCCACAGTATGCGTTACCATATATTAGGACACCCTATTTCATCCTCAACACAGCATACGACGTGTACCAAGTACGATTGATCTATCTTGTATTACATTATACATAATCCTTTGTGCTTCTTATATATGCGACAGTTATTTAAATAACGAGATCTATTTCATTTAACAGTTTCACCACATATTGGTGCCTCCTTCTGCTGATCCTAACGGACACTGGTATCATTGCAAGCTTAATCCCGCAGCTTGTAACGCCGTCCAGATAAATACTTTGCAAGGTATTAATATTAATTAAGGAATGCTCCTTTTTAACAACTAGTAATTAATTTTTTATATTCATACAATTATTGTCCTGATTTATCAGGATTTAGGAGATACATGCTCGAAACATTGCAGAATTTCTTAGTTAACTCAACGAGAGGAGGGATGTACATAAATTCTTGTTTTGCTCATTGCCAAAGCGAATCTCAAGACACTTGGTTTGCGCCCGATTCTCCCCGAGTCCATAATAAGGTTTTAATTCATTATATTCTTCGACATATATTTCATGTCGATTTTTTCTAATTATATTTGGTTGACCGAACATTTGACAGACCATATCAGAAGCTGTAGGAGATTGGTACTTTGGAAGAAAAGTAAGCAAGGAAATTGACTGTGCATATCCTTGTAATAACAGTTGCCATAATCAGTTAGGCTGATCAATATGTAGATTCAGTTCAGGTATTAATTATATCGATTTTTTCCACCAAGATAACGAACTATATATACTTTTTCATGAATGCATTTTAAACATACGTAGCATGTTTTGCAGGTGTAGAGAAGCTGCAAGGCAAAACTTTGAAGTGGGCTCATTTTTTGGCAGAGTACAATACTCTTTTTCAAATAGTGTTCGATCAATTACGTACATTAATCTTAAGCGATTATTCCATTGATTGGTCTCAGGCTCGTTATCTTCTTCTTTTCGTTTAGAAACTCTTACATGTTTAGACAACGGTCGTCTCTTTATACAAAACAACTATATAGAAACAATGTTCAAGATTTAGGCCTTGTTTTAGCTAGCATACAATTATATACATCATTGAGCAGCAATATATGTGCTTTCTAACATTGATTTATAAATTTATATCGACATACTACATCGAATTTGGCAATACACAATGTTTGAAGAATTCTCTCTTCTCTAGTTTTTACGGTTATATATTTTATGGTTGTCGTGTATTTTTCACGACATGCTGGTGTATTTTCAGATACTAATTTCTATTTTATATGACATTTCAAGTGTATAAACTATATATTACAGGGTAAAGTTCAATCTGCCTACCTAAACGTACTGAACTTCAAAACTCTCAATAATAATAATAAGAAATTAGAAACTTCTACTGTATGAAAAAGAATAATAGAATCAGTTATAGCAGAATATTTGAGCATGCATTTTGACATAAATACCATATATTCCATCATATTAATACTAATTGCCAACAATGAATTAATTAATTCTATGACACCATCTTAATTAGTGTTAAACAACAAACTCTCCTTCTATAAAACTCAATATCTGAATAATAGTGACATGCATCATCCAAACTAACCAACATTAATTCGAACATTCCTTCTACTATTCTTTTGAAGCCAACTCTACGTACTATGGACAGAATATTCGCAGTGGCATTCGTCGTAATTTCGTTCCTAAATATTCATCGAGGTAACGAAAACATCTACGTTTGATTTAATTTCTTGCATGTATACATATGTATGTGAATTTCATACAATTATTTTGAATTAAAAACATATAAATTTTCTGAAACTAATTAAATATATACAATTAAACCTCTATAAATTAATATAGTTGGAAACGGTAAAATTCTATTAATTTAACGAAATATGTTTTAGCATGCCGGGACAAAAAAACATATTATTTAAAGAAGATTATTAATTTATCGAAATTCTACAGGTGGTTGGGCAATAGGCATCAACTATGGATTACTAGGGAACAATCTCCCAGCACCCGCAGACACGATTTCACAACTTCAACAATTAAACGTCTCCAAAACACGACTCTTCAGCCCGGACCACGACGTGCTAACCGCACTACACGATTCCGGCATTTCGGTCATCGTCGGAACATTGAACGAAGACTTGGAATCCCTCTCCTCCGACCCATCCGCCGCCGCGTCGTGGGTGGAAACGAACATCCTACCCCACTACTCTTCCGTCGACATCACCTGCCTCTCCGCGGGCAACGAAGTCATCCCCGGCGACCTCGCGCAGTACGTCCCCGGCACGATCCAGAACCTCGACGCCGCCCTGATCGCCGCCGGAATATCCGATATTCCCGTCACCACCGCCGTCTCCATGGGGGTGCTGTCCACCTCATACCCTCCCTCGCAGGGCGCCTTCTCCGACGAGTCCTTCGCCGTCATTTCACAGATCGTGAATTTCCTGGCGGAGAAGAAAAGTCCGCTTCTGGTCAACGCGTACCCGTACTTCGCGCGCGTGGGGGACCCGATGAACGTGGATCTGAGATACGCGCTCTTCCAGGAGGGACCGACGGTTGTGCACGACGGCTCGCTCACCTACACGAACATATTCGACGCAATGGTCGATGCGGTGTACTCGGCGCTGGAGGAGATCGACGGCGGAGATGACGTGGAGGTGGTCGTGACGGAGACGGGGTGGCCGTCCGGCGGAGGGAGGGACGCGAGCGTAGAGAACGCCGAGACGTATGTGAATAATTTGATCGGACACGTGTCGTCCGGACGTGGAACGCCGAAGAGGCCCGGCCGGGAAATCGAAACTTACATATTCGCCATGTTTAATGAAAATCTGAAGCCCGCCGGAGTTGAGCAGAACTGGGGTTTGCACTATCCAAATCTCACACAAGTTTATCAAGCTAACTTCTCATCAACCAAAGTTTTCATACAATAAAATAATAACGCCAATTTAATTTACTTCATTCTTTTTTTTTTTTCCCTTATAGATAAAATGGCCAATGTAGGTAATTTATTTGCTAATTCTTTTTTTTTTTTTTTTTTTTGTAAACTTGGGATTTATTTCCCGAATTTAATTTCAATAAAAGGCTTCGTGCATATATTGACGGCTGATCATACGCTGGATGATGTTCAAATGACCTCGTCGGTGTACTTAAACTATGAGATATGAAAATAGGAAGATATATAAAGGAGATGATTGAATGAAAATCTTCATAAAGTAAACAAATATATAGAAAATATGAAAGATGAATGCAATATTTTGGGTGTGTGCGAAAGCAATCAAACATATTTATTAGTGCGCACGAGACTTTATTATGGATCAAATGGTTTAAACAGTATTTAAAAGTAAGTAAGAGGTTAATTATAAATTTCGTTTTATGTTTCAAGCTTTAAAATTTCAATAATGTAGAAAAATAAAAGTTTGTTTTAACTTAGCCTGTAAGAAAGAATATAGGAATAATGTATGCTAAATAAGAAGCTGTAAACAATATGTATAGTTTGGGAGAAATTAAAGATATAATAGTACATATTAAATATATTGATAAATACTTAAAATTTTAATAAAAGGGTCCATAGCTCAGTGGTAGAGCATTTGACTGCAGATCAAGAGGTCACCGGTTCGAACCCGGTTGGGCCCTCATATGTTCTGATTTGTTTTATTTATTTATTAATTCAGATTGTGTAATTTTATTTATGGATTTTAATTTTGTTTAGGTATTTTTTTTTATTTTTATGTATTTTTTTGAATCAGATATATTTTTTGTTTTAATTTTTTTAATGTATATTTTTTAATTTTTTATGTATTGTAATTTTATTTATGTCATTTTATCTAGTTTAATTTTATTTTTAATTTTTAATTTTTTATGTATTTTTAAATTCAGATATATTTTTTTATGTATAATTTTATTTATGGATTTTAATTTTGTTATGTATTCATTTTTATTTTTGTATGTATGTTTCAAATCATATACATTTTTGCTTCTCACTTGGAATCCATGAAAATAATTTAAAGAAAATTGGTTCTTCCTTGTTCAAACCTCATCTCTATGTTCTGTTTAAGAAAAACTGTAAGCAAAATTACGTTGGTTTCTCTTTCTCAGCAACTGCAAGGGTGCTTTCCTCATCGAAAGATGCCTTTACTTGTTTTCTTGCAATTGATTATTTATGCAAAAATTAATACTTCAGAATTCAGTGCTACACTTGCAATCTTTCCATCAAGCTTCAGATTATTGGTTCAATTCTTCATCCAGTTAGGTACCGAAACGAATTAATTAGACCAAATCAACACGAATCCATTCAAGCAAAATCCAAACCAACAATCTACCAACCATTTCACACCAAATTCTGCGAATTTCATGCGCTCCGAACTTTAACAGATCGTAAATCACCTAATAGAACAATATTCAACAAACGACTACCAGATTACAAAATATCAGAAACATTAGAAATGCCGAGGAGGCAATAATAGTAGTGATTAGTGAGTAGCGAGTAGTAACTAGTAAGTAACCCAATCACCAAAACTACATAATTGAAAACATAAGAAAAAGTCTCGAACGCAAAAACAAAAACACCCGAAAAAAAATACACACATAATATAGAGCGACCGATATTTAAGCTTCATCCTGAAGTTCCTCTTCATCTTCATAGTCATAACCATCCTCCTCTGCAGTAGCATCTTGGTACTGCTGATACTCGGAAACCAAATCGTTCATATTACTCTCCGCCTCCGTAAACTCCATCTCATCCATACCTTCTCCAGTGTACCAATGCAAGAAAGCCTTTCTCCTAAACATAGCCGTAAACTGTTCGCTCACCCTCCTAAACATCTCCTGAATTGAGGTGGAGTTTCCGATGAAAGTGGACGCCATTTTCAGACCGGTCGGCGGAATGTCGCACACAGTGGATTTAACGTTGTTCGGAATCCATTCGACGAAGTAAGAGGAGTTCTTGTTCTGGACATTGATCATTTGTTCGTCCACTTCCTTTGTGCTCATCTTGCCTCGGAACATGGCTGAGGCGGTCAGGTAGCGGCCGTGGCGGGGGTCGGCGGCACACATCATGTTCTTGGAATCCCACATTTGCTGCGTGAGTTCGGGTACTGTGAGGGCTCGGTATTGCTGGGACCCACGTGAGGTGAGAGGGGCGAATCCGACCATGAAGAAGTGGAGACGGGGGAATGGGATTAGGTTGACCGCCAGCTTGCGGAGATCAGAGTTTAGTTGACCGGGGAAGCGGAGGCAGCATGTCACACCGCTCATGGTGGCGGAGATCAGATGGTTGAGATCTCCAACTGGGTCAATACAAAATATGTTTATCAGATATAAATCAAGAAACGCAAGATTTCACATTCCATAACAAAATTAATTACAGTAAACCCATGTTGCTAAAAGATGTAAACGATGAAAATGGACAATCATAAGCAAAATTATAGTTCAGTGGTAGCATTGAGAAAGAATAGGAGATTGAAACTTACAGCTAGGGGTGGTGAGTTTAAGTGTTCGGAAGCAGATGTCATAAAGAGCTTCATTATCCAACACCATGCACTCATCAGCATTCTCGACAAGCTGGTGAACAGAGAGTGTAGCATTGTACGGCTCAACGACAGTGTCCGACACTTTGGGTGACGGAAAGACGGAGAATGTAAGCATCATACGATCTGGGTACTCTTCTCTGATCTTAGAAATAAGGAGAGTCCCCATTCCGGATCCAGTTCCACCTCCCAATGAATGGCAAACTTGAAATCCTGAAAAGTTATAACAACGAAAAGTGATGGTTTAGTCAGTTGAAAAGAGCTTAAGAATGACCATGTTGAACACATTCAATCACAGAAACAATTTAGATAGTTCTATCACATAAAACATTTAAAAATCAAATCAAATGACGAGAATAAACAAGTACAACATACCAGTGACAATTAAACTTTCTTATTTTAAAAAGGGAAAACATGGACTTCTAGGTATTTAAAACCTAAGGTAATTAAACAAGTCACGCATGAAAATAAGTGGCAACTAAAATATGACGTTACAGCAAAATCTTACGGGACTCATGCTTTGCTGCAAATTCACATTCTCGAACCATCAATGGATCACGAAAATGGCAGAATCTTCTTGAAACCTTCCCACATGATATAAATAAATAAAAAGTAAAGAACCAAAACCAACCCCAAAACTCACAACTCATCAGCAAACTCAGGTACTGAAATACCTTCCCGTACATGCCTTAATTCATTCGATCATTTCCCGATTATACAGTCTAAGTGAAAACAAAACGGTCAGCCAAGATAAAATCCAAATGATCTATTACAATTCCCAGATTAAAACCAGCTAATCATTCATGAAATTCCTACACCAGAGCTCAATTATCAATTAGATTAGGGTTTATCAGAAATCATAGATCTAACAACATGACACTAGCAAATAAATTTAACCAAATACATAACTTCGAGATATAAACCTAAAAGCTTCAAATAACAACATAATCCGAACAAAAAAACCAAATAGCAGTTCCAAAAATGCATAATTCGAGCAGCTTACCCTGCAAGCAATCACAATTCTCCGCCTCTTTCCTGACAACATCCATAACCGAATCAATCAACTCCGCTCCTTCAGTATAATGCCCCTTCGCCCAATTATTTCCAGCGCCGGACTGCCCGAAGACGAAGTTATCCGGCCGGAAAATCTGACCGTACGGCCCAGATCTAACGCTGTCCATGGTACCGGGCTCCAAATCCATAAGCACGGCCCGAGGAACAAACCTCCCGCAGCTGGCTTCATTGTAGTAGACGTTGACGCGCTCCAATTGCAGATCGGTGTCTCCGCTGTAGCGTCCGGTGGAATCTATGCCGTGCTCCGCGCACACCACCTCCCAGAATTTTGCTCCGATCTGGTTGCCGCACTGGCCAGCTTGAATGTGCAGGATCTCACGCATTTTCGGAGCTGTAAAAACAGAGAAGAAAATGCAGATGGAGAGTGAGTGTGTGTGTGTGTGTGAAATTGCAGAGACGAAGTTAGGGTTGGTGGTGTGGAGGAAACGTTTTTGAGAGGGTTATATAAGGGTCAGGTGGTTTTGAAGTGGGAATTTTTTGAATTTTGAATTTCTTTTTTTTTTCAGAAACTGTACTGTTGTAGAGCTGGCAGTGGGGTTTGTTTGATGGATACGCGATTTGTATATTGGTGAGATGTACGCGCGCTGATCACGTGAGTGTGTTGCGGAGCACGTGGAAAGTTGATCAAAAGGCAGTGGAAGATCAAATGTGAGTGTGTTGACTGTTGACTTCATATTTGGTGGACATTGTAGGAAAGAAAAAGAAGAGGTGGTGATTATTGAGTTTTTATTCTTTAATAACGTGATTAATATATTAATTAGTGGTATAATCACATTCGTGTCCTTATAGGCCATTGGCTCATCACTTGTAATTCAATAATTGACTAGGGCAGTAAGAAGAGTGCGACGTCTAACGATTCGAGTTCGATTCATTGTCAATATGTTTTAAATCGAGATACTTAATACATTTTACCTTGATTGTGTATGTCACATTTAAATTAAAAGCTAAATGTGGTGTTGCATCCATTTCTTAGCGTTCATCTCTCGACCTCGATGAATGTTATTGTAGTCATCGTTCGTTAGGTGTCAGGGTTCAATCCCAACGAAAATCGTAAAGATGAATATTCAAACAGTTATAAATTATGTAAACTTTGAGAAACATAGATTCTACATAGTAGTTATCGAGAATCGGTTTCGTCCGAGGGCATAACTCCATGACAAATTAAAATGCATGGAGTGATGGTGTGCGCGTTGCGCCGGCAATCTGCAGATCGGGGTTCGATTCCTATTTTTTTGGAGAAAAAAAAAGATTTTAATCATTTATCGATTTGATTAATTGACAAGTTTATATATATTTCATATAATCATCATCATTAACAATACCTTAAGAAAAAAAATAAGTGTGGGCCCATAAAAAGGGGGCCCCGGCCCCCCTTTATTTAGACTTGGTTCTCACTCTAAGACCTAAGAATAAGAAGACAAAAAGGCAGTGGGTGGATGAGACTGAGTGGTGAACCCCAGCAGAAGAATTTGTTGAGATTAATTGCCAGAAAATAGAAGCAATGTCAGGTGACGTGGCCCACGAATAGGTTAGATATACCTTGAAGATACAGCAAGGAATATATCCAACTTTAATTTCTTATGTTGCACGCAGTCGTTTTGTACTTTTGTTTGATGATGGATGCTAATTTAATTAGATATCGTTGTCATTTACCTGATAATTGAATTGGATTTTAATGCAATTAATCTTAAACTTCATGCATGAAACAAAAGATTGGAAAATTTTGTACAACTAATAATAAGCTTATGCAGTTCTTGGGCCCTTTCTAGGCCTGCTCTCATCCTCTTGGCCCTAACTCCAAAAAAATAGTAGGTACATATTATACTCTACATATAATTTAAATTTATGCAAAATTAAGAAGGTAGGCCGAATATGTATATTTGAAATAAAGGATTCCATTTTATGATTCTTAATTGTTAATGAGTTTGATAGGAATCAGTTCGACATCATTGGACCGAAGTCTTCATGCCCAGAGTTAGTGGGTCAAAGCCCAATTGAACGATCGAAATTAAGCCCATCAAGCAAAGAACCCTATGAACGGCGAGCACCAAGATGGACTGGACCGATGCTAAGAGAAAACTTAGCAGCAAAGAAGATCGCCAAACTCTTCGTCAACACACAATAGGTCGCGTAACAAGAAGAATAATGAGTGGTTGGTGGCGAGCTCAGAAGAAGATATTCGTATAACTTCTATAAATAAATAAGGAAAATATGTAAACTAGAACTGATGATTAATCAATCAGTGTAAATCTCGGACGAAAAAAGAGATATTATATCAGAAAATAGTCATATACAATTTTCTTTATAAACGAACGAGTAAAAACCCTGTTAGGGTTACGATTCATTATCAATGAAAATACTCTCTTTTAAAATTATCTGATCTACTATTATTTTCTCGTCGTCTAGTTCATCTTCTCCGACGTTAAGCCAATGTCAGTTAGACTTTTCTAACGTCTAAGAAAGTAGGATTTGGAAGGAGATCTTACACCATATAATTAAATGAAAATTAGAATTAACGAGTGAAAAAAGTTGGTTATTAATTATTATTAGGGAAAATTATGAACCGAAGAAAGAGGTAAGACAATTTTGAACCCTTCGTTTTTCATTTCCCACTCCTTTTATAAAACAAACAAATTTCCCTTTATTTCTTTTCTCATCCGATCCATTCAAGGATCTATCCTCTCTCTCTCTTTCGGATCTTCCCTTTTCCTTCCTTTTCCTTTTTTTTTTTCTTATAATTTTTTTTTTGTTTATCTTCATTTTCTTCCAGATCTTTCTTACCGTTTGATCTGAAGCCAATATGGTAATTAACCTCTGCATTTCTTTAATTGGCATTACATATTGTTTTAATTTGAGATAACTTTTATTTATTTATTTATTATTTACGATTGGTTTAGGCGAATTCGGCATCTGGAATGGCGGTTGAGGACGAGTGCAAGCTAAAATTCTTGGAATTGAAAGCAAAGAGAAACTACCGTTTCATCGTCTTCAGGATCGAGGGCCAACAAGTGGTGGTTGACAAACTCGGCTGCCCCGACGAAAGCTACGAAGATTTCACGTCTTCTCTGCCTTCGGACGAGTGCCGTTACGCCGTTTTCGATTTCGACTTCATCACCACCGAAAATTGCCAGAAGAGCAAAATCTTCTTTATCGCATGGTAATTATATATAAACCTATCAAAAATTAACATAGATAGATTAAAGATTCTTCCTTTTTAGAGTATTTCCTCTCCTTTTGTTGCTTTAGGATCCGTCCGAAAATTCTATGCTACACCCAACTATTAACACCGGGTGATTGTTAACTGTAGGTGGTTATTTAACCTCATCTACGGTTAACAATACCCGATGTAGCATATAACTTTCCGGAAAAGCGTTCCTTCACCTCTTTTTTTTATTTTTTTTTATTTTTAATTTATTAGGTCACCCGATACATCAATAGTGAGAATGAAGATGGTATACGCCAGTTCAAAAAGACAGATTCAAAAGGGAATTGGATGGAATCCAAGTCGAACTCCAAGCAACCGACCCCAGCGAAATGAGCTTTGACATCATCAAAGCCCGTGCTTTCTGAATTATTATTACAAAAAAAAAAAAAAAAGATTGTCCAGTTTAACGATGTTGTAGTAATCGATCCCCTCGAACTTGAAACTCAACAATGGTGGTCCTATATGTATATATAACAAAGGAAGAATATTCATTCATTCATTTGTACTATACCTGTGAAATTAAAGAAAACAAATTATAAAGAAGATTTATGTTACTACTAGTGCATTTGCTTATTGTTAAGACTCAGCCAATATTCTCTTTCCCTACTCTCCACTTGCTCTATTCCGCTATCTTTTCTTTCGATAAGAGAGTGGAGAGATGCTGGGTCATAAGGCGGGGGCATTGTGCATGGGTTCGATAATGCGGGCCCTTTGACCATTGACTCGGTCATGAATTTTTTATTGAGCCCCTGTGCGGTGCAGGCCATTGACTCCGAACAAAGCTCTACAGCTCTGTTTGGCACGGTTGGCTTGTATTTTAATAGCTTAGAATACTCACTTAATAGATGGAACATGTAATCGTATACGTAATCCATTTTTAGCTCTTCTAGAACGAATTTGCTCGCCTCCTTGCCAATCGCCTGAGCCTGTCAGTCAAATTTGTCAAATCAAGAAACACGGTCATGCGAGAGAGAGAGAGAGAGAGAGAGAGAGAGAGAGAGAGAGAGAGAGAGAGAGAGAGAGTACCTCTTCTTGATGGCTATTTCCCCAGTCGACCGCGTATTTAATGGATCTGCACTTGTCTTCTTCTTTAATTGGCCAGTAATGTTTTAGAGGGATCAAACCTCTCGTGAAGAAATCGTAGTAATGAGGCTTTACGAGCAATGTCATAGAATCGCATGCAAGAATGTATTTCTCGCTCACCGACCATGCAGATCCTTCAATGTAGATTTTGTATCTGCCAAAAATGAAAAAGAAATAAAAAAAAATTGATTTTTGTTTTAAGAATTTATTTCATATAGTAAGTAACCTTAAATGGCGAGGTTTTAGGGGGTAAGTTTGCTAAAGTTAATTGAATTATAGGGGTTTTTTTGCAAATTTTAATAACACGGGGAGTTTTTATTACACGGGGTCTATTCTATGCTTCACCAATCTTTACCATTCATATACACACAAAAACACACACACCCACATTGGTGTGTGTAGATCAACGGTAAAAAATCACCGGTTGTAGCATAGAAATAACCTATTGCTGGGGGATATATATATCATATGATCTCACCTGTGAATACATTGACTTGCCAAATCTGATTGCTTGAAACCCTCTTCCGTTTCTCTCCGCCAGTCCTAAATTTGGTTTTAAATTTCCATATTACAATAATATATAATTATATACTTTTATTGAATCAAAATTCAAACCTGAGCATAAACACGAGCATTCCAATCGTGTTTATCCGAAACATTACACTTAAGCAAATTCATCCTCGTGGCAGCAACCTTCGGATTTCCCTTCCAATAAGCAAGCGGTTCCCTCTCCGTCCATTTTCTTCTCCTATTCCCTTCTTTTAAATCCTTCGACAAACCTTCCCACGGTTTTATATTAATCTCCGGCCTAAAATTTAATCAACTACACATTAATAAATAAAAAATAATAAAATACTATCGTACTAACTAACTAGAAACACACACGTACCAGCCCCAGAAAGACCAATCGGGAAAGACGATATCAAAAGTCGAGTCATCGCCGCAGTACCGGAAAACCGGGGGTGGGGCCCGGTAGTTCGTGCCGGTGAAGAATATTTCCTTCTTGATGACGGGCCAGTCAACGCAGTCAAACATTAGGTCTAAATCGGGGATTTTGCCGGGGTACCGCCTTAGCAACTGTAGGATTCCCCACAGGGTGAAAGTGTCTCTACTTTGGAACGATTTTCTATATTTTTCCACATAGGCTTTGCCGTCGAGTATTATTAAACGGAAATTGGCCGTTCGGCTTGCGTTCGTTATCATTTCGCGGGTAATACCCGTTTCCCTCCACGGGTATAGATCTTCGTGGATCCAACGGAAGTAGTCGGGGCATGAGGATTGGGGTGCTTCTAGAAGGTCTTGCGGGTGTGCTTCTAGAAGGTTTCCGTTTTCGACCGGGATTCTTGACGGGTAGTAATTTGCGGGGCAGGTTCGGGTCGGGTTTCCGAGGGAGCAGTTTAACGGGATGTCTATGGGTTTGGGAGGATTATGAGCTGTCCTAGTGGTTAGTGTTTGTATTTGTGGCGAATCATTTCTATTCATCAACTGCAAGAGGAGAAACAAAGAAGTGAATATTGGTTATTAATTTGAATTTTTTTTATTCTATGTTTTTGCTATTGAGTGAATTTTTTACTCCAAAGTGTAATTTCTAAATCAAGAATTGCATCAACAAACACACATATACACATATACACATACATGCGTGTGTAAAATTAGGGTAAATTTCACTTTTCCCCTTGTACTTTGACTCGATATCACTTTACCCATTCTACTTTCGATTGCATCGATTTGCCCCCTGTACTTGAATTTTTTTCTTAATGTGGCCCTCGCCGTTAATTCTCAAACCTTTGACCTTAACACCATTTGATCTAAGTCTGAAAATTACAAAATCACCCCTCCCAATTTAAATTATTATTAAAAAAATTAAAAAAATAAATAATAAATTGCGACTGTCGAAGTGGACTATGCTTTCTCGTTGTCTTGATTTTTTTTGATAATTATTTAAACTAGATGGGGGCGTTTTTGTAATTTCAGAGCTTAGACCAAACGGTGTTAAGGTCAAATGTCCGACAATTAACAGCGAGAATCACATTGAGACAATTTTTCAAATACATGGGCCAAATTAATGCAATCGAGAGTAAAATGAAGTAAATTGATATCGAACAAAAATACAAGGAGGAAACTGGAATTTATCCATAAAATTACGGTGATATGAACTACCACTTATAGCCTCTGCAACCACTAGCTCCACTAGCGGAGCCAGAATTTTACGTTCAGGGTTGAATGCATTAAAAAAATTATGAGGGGGCTGTTAATGCGAATATACACATTTTTTTTTTATATTTTTATATAAACTAATAGAGATTTAAGAAATGTTGGGGCCATGGCCCCCTGGAGATATGTTGGCTCCGCCACTGTCTACAACACCATTATCTAAATATTTAATTTCTTGATTTAGTATGGACTTATGATATATAAATATTTGAAACATTTTTCAAGATTGCATATAGTAAGTAGTATATATTATATATATGATGCACCCATAATTAATCAACGGGCACATGCACAAGAATGACTTTAGGACCAGCAAAATGACACGTAATCAGTCAAACAAGCGACACCACATCCATAAACACCGTTGAAGCTAAGAAACAAAATCAAATTTAGTAATTAACAATAAACAATTTTAGTATTTCAAGAAAAAAATAAAAAAAAAATGGCTGAAGATAAACCAAGGAATGATTAGTGTTCAACAACTGTCAGGCAGCATAAACCTTAGAAAATCAATAACAATTAAAAATAAAACGCACGAAAAGAATTACAAGCAGAGAGAGTTGAGCAGAAAGACTTACAGCAGTAGCAGAGGAGTCGAGGTAGCGCGTGGAGATGAACGCGCCGACAGTGAGGACGGCGAAGAAGAGCGCCACCAGCGAAGATCTCGCCAGCGGCCGCCGGATCACTTCCATGACTATAAAGGGTCGCCCTCTGATTATTAATATAAAATATATATTAATTAATAATTAACTCATCCCAGCTGCTAATTAAAAAAAAAAGGTTAATAAATGATGTAATCGAAGAGTTTTCAGACAAAAAAATTGATTCTTGAAAAAAAAAAAGGAGTCTTTTTTTAATTTTATTTTTCAGACAGAAGTAAGTTGAGAGAGAGAGTGGTCGGAAAGTAGGAAGTTGAAGGTTTAATGAAAGTGAAACGAGATTTTGAGGTTAAAAAGAGAAAAGGGATGGAGGAAATTAAGCTAAAAAAGGAGAGAGGAAAATGGATGATGACGTGTTAATTGTTAAAAGTCTCGTGAGTGATGGTGTAATAAAAATGGGGGCAAAAAGAGGGGTCCTCTCATGTTTTGTCATTGCTTTTTTTGCTCTATGGAGTTGTTAATTAATTGTGGAACCCAAGGAATAACTCCCTTCCATTA
The DNA here is from genome assembly GCF_000504015.1 of Erythranthe guttata. Next base: position 416,409 of record NW_012194947.1, on the reverse strand, counting down.
TTTCTCCTAGATATTGTTAAATTTGGATAAACTGCTCAAATATTACGAGGTAAGGTTAAATTACGGAAAAAAAAAAAATTATATTCGGCTAATTACAATTACTTATATTAACTATGAATTTATTTACACGTCCAACCTTATCGTATAATTACCCTGTCAAATTTAACATAATCTTCTAGATTTCGTTTTGTGGAATATTCTCTAGTTTGTATTCGTTTTGTGCAAAAATGTAATTTCTATTGCTCCACAATCTGATATATAGAAGCCAAAAAACACATCTTATGATCATCTTATTTCTAAATGTAGAGCTGATCTAATGAGATAAAACGGGTACAAATTGAAAAATATTCCATATAATCTAAAAGATTTCACTAAATTTGACACCACAAGGTCGACATATAAGAAGAATCATTGTTGAGGGGTGATTGTAAATATACAAACAATATATATAATTTTTTTTTTGATAATTTAACCTTATTTCAGGGTGACTGTAATACACCGTTATTGTTTTTTTGATTAAAATTAAAATTTGGATATTTCTTAAATTTGGAACTTACCGTTTGATATCTCTTATTTTCTCTCACCGGTTTGATCATTTTATCACATAATTACATTTTTACGATAACAAAAAATGGGTTTATTATCATTTTCACTATTTTTGGTGGTAAATTTTGATTCGTAGTTTCCCATGCATTATATCAAATTTTAGATCTAATAATAAAATAATAATGGTAAATTTTTGATTCGTAGTTTCCCATGCATTATATCAAATTTTAGATCTAATAATAAAATAATAATATTTCACTGTTTCACAATTTATAGGAAATGGATCTGGTTTGGTCTCCCGTAATATTTTCACTATATATGTCACAAAACGACAAATTCAACGTTCATCATAATTTTAGTATATTTTATTTTCTAAATATTAATTATAGATCAAATTTTAAGTAATGATATTTTTAACTATATAATTTAAAATTATGTTATAATTTTAAAAAAGGTATCTAAACATGAAATGCAATCAACTCAAACTAATGTATTTAGAATAAATATGCTAATAAGTTAGTGATCACATGCAATTAATTAAAATCATCATTTTATACATATATGATAATTAATAAAATTGTTACATAAATCATATTTCCATCTCTATATTTTGATAGGAAAAATAGAATTTGGTGGGAAAAATAGAAAGATGGTGGAAAGGTGGGAGATGAAATTTCTTCACCAAGAAATTTGGTGAATAATAGAATTTGGGTATATAGGGTGTAATAGTGATACATAAATTTACGGTGCAATGCTAAAAACACCTAAATTGGCCGAAAAAACGACAATATGGAGGTCGGTTGGAGATGCTCTTACAGACCTACAACAATAAGTTAGAAATAGAGATAGGATTTTCTAAAATTATACTCGTAGTATTACGGGTGAAAATTGGAATGGAATTTTCAAATTGCGCCAATTTCGATCCGAAAATATTCGATTTTGGAACCGTATCTTCATTCCGATTTTCGATTCTTCCGAATTTATTTGGAACGGAATTGGAATAATATATAAGATTACTGGAAATTCCAACTTCCGATCCAATTTTAGTTCTGAATATTTCAATAGTTTTTCAAAATATATAATAAAATTTTATGATATATTTTGTAATCCTATAATATAACTTGTGTTATATTTTATATGAAAAATATAAATATCGAAGGGTCAAGTAAATTAATATCTTAGAAAAGAGTAATTGGTATCAAAAAATTTATGTTGCATTTTTTCTCGTAAGAAAATCTATGTTTCAATTTATTGTTCCTACATGTGTTTTTATTTATTGCGTTTTGTCGAACTCCCCTTTGGTTGCATTTTCCTGTAAAAAAATTAAAAAGTATTGTGAAAATTTCCGTTATATTTGAATTTGGAACAGGAGGTTATGAAGTAATGCGATTTCCGCAATTTCCAAAATTCTGCCAATTCTGAGGTATTCCAAAATTGGAACGAATTTTTGTATTCCATTCTTTTGGATAGATAATTAGAACGCATTTTATACTTCCCAAAAAAATTGAAAATTTAAGAAAAAGTCACTTTCCATCTATTCCGTCCGACACCCTGCAAAATGATTTTTTTTTTAATTCCTCCTCTTTCAACCCGATGTATTTTGTCATGGAAGAACTAGAGTGGAAAATTTTAAGAGCGTAATTAAAGAGGGATTAGAATTTGTTTTCAATCCACACATTTATTATAAATTATGCTTTTAACTCATAATTGTCTGTCGAGGCCCGGACCAATAACACTTGTCATGGGCTTAAAACTTTAGCAAAAACTCTCCGTAATTAAAGTTTTGTGCACATGACTTACTTATACTTTCAATATAAATAAATTAATCCCTGTAGTATTAACTTTATGCACATGATTCGTTGTATTTTTAATGTAAACACATACCCTTCCTATGTTATTTCACTTGTTAAATAATCATGTTTATTAGGAAGATGAAAATTTTGAAATTACAAGGAGGTTGCGTATTTATATTGAAATACAAGGGGATCATGTTTTATATAGAAAGGACAAGGCAATCATGTGCACAAAGTTCAAACCAGATGGATATAAATACTATTCTCCACTTATTTTTGTAAGTTTTCCTAATTCTATTAGAGACGTGCTATTTCCATCATCAAAATATCTTATTTCACCATCAAATTAAATATATTTTCTATTTTACCCATTTCTTCTTCTTTCACTGGAAAACTCATCCTCTCCACCTTATGTGAATAATACTTTCGTCATCAGAAAAAAATATTTTCAAAGGTTAAAAAAGCACGAATTCACGTTTTTTGAGAAATAAACTAAGAGTGCTTATATGGGAAGGTCTTGAAATTCCTCAAGAATTGGTCAGTTTGGCTTAATATAATTTTGTTTCCTAAAAAAATTACATAATATATAGGTCAACTGATATGGAAGGTTAAATATCTTGAATAAATATTTCATTGCAAAAAATTAAAAAAGAAATAAAAAAAATAGGAATAACTTAGAACACATAAGAATTAAGTGAATATAAGGAAGGGTTATGAATTATAAACTTGAAGGGTATTTATGATATTTTATAATTTTTGGTGGTGAATTGAGATATACTTTGAAGGTGGAAATAACACCACCCTTCAATTAGCACCCGAATGGTACGTCTTTTTATTTAAATATAGAAAGAGCAAAGAAAGAAGGTATGTAAATTTAAAAGGTATATTACTATATTCCACTTTTCAAATTAAAATACCTTACAATTAAAAATATTTAGGTAGGTCGAGATTTTTTTCTTTGACAAGATATATATATATATATATATATATATATATATATATATATAGTTTCCTTTTTTTGTTTGCGTAGAGTTCCATGAATAGTTTGACTTGCTATATACTACATTTGACTTTTTCCATATACAAAATTGCAAAAGAGACAACTTCTATAAAAAAAAAAAAAGGAAACATAATTAAATTAATCAAACTAAATAGAGATATAATTATTATAAATACCCCTCCAATCGTAAGCTAATGCTTCATTCTTTTCCGACTCCTTGCCCAATACTCCCATATTCTTCCATCGCTTAATTCTCTCTTGCAATGGCGCAGGTACTCTCTCTCTCTCTCTCTCTCTCTCTCTCTCTCTCTCTCTCTCTCTCTCTCTCTCTCTCTCTCTCTCTCAAGTAGTTATAATGACCAAAATCATGCATGCATGTTAATATTTTTGTTTTCGTGACAAATATATATTATATATATACAGCAGAAGGTGGTGATGAAGGTGTTTGCCATGACAGATGATAAGACAAGACAGAAAGCAATGGAAGCAGTTACTGATGTTGTAGGTATGTGCATGAATTAAAAATTTTAATTAGGTCCCATATTTAATTTTCATATGAATTTATCCACCAACAATTATATTATTTGTTAATTAAAAAAAAAAAAAAAAAAAAAAAAAAAACAGGTGTGAATTCCATTACTGCAACTTTGAATGATCAAATGATGACGGTGATTGGAGAGATGGATACGGGTACTGTGGTGATCAAAGTGAAGAAGAAAGTTGGCAAGATTGACGTTTTGTCAATTGGCCCTGCATAATTTTTTAGCAAGATTATAAATAATTAATCATGATTTATTTTTTGCTTTTACTTATCTAATTTAATTTATTTATTCTAGATTTTTTCTAATTAGTGAAGAATTATATTTTTATTCAATATATCTTCTCTTCTTTTTCAGTTGTTTTATTTTTGTTGAAAGTGTGCGTCTTCTTTTTATACCAATCCTCCATTGATTTGATTTCTTGCTTTTCCTGTACATTGCGTTAGTTTAAGTGTACATAGTATATAAATATATGTCTAGTATGTACATATCTTTTTAAATATTTAAAACAAACGATACTTTGATAGGGGGAATTAAATGCTATGTTTGGTTATTTATACAGGGTGAATTTGAACTGTAAATTTAATTAAATAAATACTCATTATGCACACGTAAATATGATGTAAATATGTGTAGATTTACGATTCAAATCTATCCATGATGTAAATATGTATAGATTTACGATTCAAATATTTCCAAAGTAAAGAATCCAGTGTAACATATTAATTTTCACGGATATACATAACATGTGATATAAAACACAATTGAAAAAATATAAAAGATTATCCAATTTGGTTTAACTAATCGTGCAAAGCACACGATTTAGCTAAGATCACAATGTTACAAACACCAATTCACACAATTCAAAAAAAAACCAAATACTCCTGCAGCCCGAGCTCTCCGCCCTTGCCGCCACCGCGCGCGTCCTCCCCTTCTCTCTTGCTTTCTTCCAATGGCCCCAGCCGATCCGCCACCTCTTCCGACACCGTCACCTTTCCGGCCGCCGGCAGTTCCTCTCCCTTACTATTCTTCGAAAACGCGCATGTTATTGCCTCCGACAGCGCCTTATCTTCATCTCCCGGCTTCAAATTTTTTGTTTTTTTTATACGAAATATATATATTTGACTTTTCCCATATAGAAATTAGACAACTTATTATATGAAATATTCAAATTAAAGCAAGTAATAAAATAAACGCACGCACCCCTTCAAAAGTCCAAACACTCCATCTTCCATCTTCCATATCTTCTCTCCTGTAATGGCTCAGGTTCTCTCTCTCTCTCTCTCTCTCTCTCTCTCTCTCTCACACACACACACACACACACACACTAACAAGCAATGATGACTATAATCATGTTCGTATATATATTTTCTGACGATTTGGTTTTGCTGATGACAAATTAAATATAGCAGAAGGTAGTGATGAAGGTGTTGACCATGACAGATGAGAAGACAAGACAAAAAGCAATTGAAGCAGCTGCTGATGTTTTAGGTATTATATATATACCTTACAAACATGATCATATATATATGCCTCAATGCATTATTAATTATCAGCCAACAATTAATTGATTTTTTTAAATAATAATTTATCAAAAAAATAATGAAATTATTATTTGCAGGTGTGGATTCCATTGCTGCAGATATGAAAGAACAGAAGGTGACAGTTGTGGGAGAAATGGACGCAGTAGCAGTTGTTAAGAAATTGAAGAAAGTTGGGAAAGTTGACATTTTGTCTATTGGCCCTGCTAAGGAAGACAAGAAACCAGATCAGAAGCCTGCACAAGATAAGAAATAAATCATTATTAATTAATTCAAGCACACACACACACACACACATATATATACAATTTTTTTATTTTTTATTTTTAAATTTTCTCAAAGATTTTTCTAAAGTATGATTCTTGAAAATAAATTGTTTTGGATATTGCACAAAACATGAGAAAATCATCAACTATAAAATACACTCACAATTTTTACTCAATATCTCTTCTTCTTTTTAGTGGTTTTTGCTTTTTCTTGAAACCCTACTGCATTATGAATTTTATTTGATTAATTATCTGTAAGCTCTGCACTTTGTCGCATCAAATTTTGTTTGAAGTAGGGGTCAAAGTCGGATAAAACAGATCGTAATTAATCTTTTCGAAAAAAAAAAAAAAAAAAAATTTTTGGAAATTCCAATTCCAAAATTTTCAAAATCTAGAAATTCATTCAAATTCCAAAAGTCATAAAAAATTTGAATTTTCAGAAATTAGATAAGTTTGAACATGTTTTTAAAAAATCAGAGACTTTCATAAATTTTCAAACATAAGACTTATCAGTAACTTTCATAAAATCATAAAATTAAAACTACTCATATGGTAAATGCTAATATTTTAAAAATAACTATAATGGTTCCAATTACACTAAACACCTATTTTCTTTTGTTTGTGGGCATCTATTTTCAAATATCACAAAATTCTAAATTCTTGAAATGATAAAAGTCAAAAACTAGTGGAGAAACTAGGTCGTTTTCTACGTGAAAAAGAGCAAATGAAATACTTTGGCTCTCCAACACGGCGCTTAAGGTAAAAATATGTAAATAACATTTAATTTATTCTAAACTAAGTAAAATAAATAAGATGTTGTATATATAATTTAATATATTAATGGTGTTTTTTTTTTTGGAAAATAGTCAGAATTATTGGAATTAATTTCGAAAATAAAATCAAACCCGAGATTGAAAATTCCAACTCTTTTTATATAGTTCCAAATCCAAACCAAAGAAATCGGAAAATATTCAAAATCGGAACTTTTCGAATCGTAATCAGAGAAAGTTTCTTTCAAACTTTCAACCCTAGTTTGAAGCATTGATTCAATTTCATGTTTTTCAGTACATTATGTTAGTTGCAAGACATTTCAAGCATGTAAACTCTCTTACATGTAATATGTAATATAAAATACAATTGCATAATTATAATAAATTATCCGATACGCTAAATTGAACTTAGTCGTGCAGTCACATCGATTTATATATGATTTATTATGGAGTTTCATTTTCGATTTAATATTCCATTCCAATTTGAATTGTTCGGAAATTGTGGCACGAAATTTGCTCGATTATATATGATGCCGACACGCATGATCTATGACTCATATGCAGAATTTTAATAAATAATAAAAATAAAGAAAAAGCAAATATTAAAGAGTTCTATATTAAAATATTTACTGTTCTTGATATAGTAACGGAATTAAAAAAAGAAAAAAAAAAAAAAAACACCAATTTACAATATTTAAAAACAAAATACATACACTAATCTTCAGTCCTTTTTTCGTCCACTAAAATCCTGGCCGGTTCCCGCCCCAACGCCGCTCACTGATAAAAAAATAAATAAAAGTCGTTAATTCCACTTTATGCCATCCACAAAAACACGACTTTAATATTTCTTTTTTCTTTTTTAATTAATTAATTAATGCTGAAATTGAAAAAGCACGAAACCTGACCGTATGAACTGGAGACGGAATCCTGAGCGGTCTGCATTCCCGCGCTTTTGCCAAGCCAAACCCCGACGGCGTCTCTCAGCCTATCCACCATCCCCTGCCCGGAGCTCTCCAGCCCTGCCGCCACCGCGTCCTCCCCTTCCCTCTTGCTTTCCTCCACCGGCCCCAGCCTATCCGCCACCTCCTTCGACACCGTCACCTTTCCGGCCGCCGGCCGTCCCTCTCCCTTAAAAGCACCTGTAATCGCCTCCGACAGCGCCTTGTCTTCATCTCCCGGCCTCAACTTCTCCGCCAAATATTCCCCTATCGACCCCCCTCCTTTCGCCGGCACCCCCACAGCATCTCCGCCGCCGCCGCCGACGACTTTCGACATTACAGCATTGCCGGCGCCCGCCACTTTCTCGTACGCCGGAGTCAGTTTTTCCGCAACCATGTGTGCATATTCCGTTGCCGATGCCGATACAGGTTTATTGCCGGCTTCTGCAGCACCACCGCCGTAGCCAAGCTTCGATGCAACCGCATTCTTGGCTGACAGAGCCTTATCGGCTATGGCAGAAGTGGTGGCGGATATTTTTCCGGCGATCGTTGAAGGATCTTGATCTTTCTTCAGGTTAGCAGATTCTGGATTAATGAACTGTGTTTTGGTCGGAGTTGGCTGCGGAGCAAATTGATCATGGCTCCATGTATAAGAAGACCTTTGCTCCGGTTCAGTTTTCGACTCACCGCCAACATTCAAAGTGTCGAACCGACTAACAAGTGGAGCAACTTCTGCTTCTTTACTACCTACAACATTTAAAAACCGCACTTAATAAACATCTAGGTGGTTTTCACAATAGCTTGTTTAAAAGCAAAAGTTATATAGTGTGAGTTGAGTTGATTTTATTCGTTTATTTCTAAAAGCAAAAGTTTACTTAAAAATAGAAGTTATAGATTGTGAGTTAAATTAATTTATAATGTTTATTTCTAAAAGTTGAGCGTATTTGCAAATTTTCTGAAAAATCAACTTAAACGGAAAACATAGGGTCATAAATACTTAACAAATTGTAGCTCAAAGTTGCTTATTTTAATTGCTTATTTTAAGAGAAGCAGAAGATCATTTTCAAAATAGATTATGAACAAAAAAAACTCATAATCTATTTATAAAAGCTTTAGCGATACCACCTTAGTAACAATTTAATGTCATTCAATTAATTAACTAGTAGCACATATGAAAACAAATGACGTTGTTATTACCTGATCTTGCCGGATGAGCAACTTTGGACTGGTAATTAGAGGGTGTAATATTATCCGAAGGACTATTCTCGGGGGAATTAGGGTCCTCTTCTAAGCCCGTTAGATGCTCGATTTTAGTCTTTGGCATGCCCGCATTAGGATTTTTAGTCTTTGGCATGCCCGCATTCGGATTAATACCGCTTTGCAATTCGGGCAGGTCAGTTTGCGGCCGGCCCGGAGCAAAAGGCTTGTTTGTTCCTTTATTCCTTTGATTATCATCATCATCGTCGTATCTATCCTCCCTCGTATCGGTCGGTTTCTCTAAATTGATGTGGCTTTCTAAATTGGTGTGGCTTTCTTTGGGCAGATTCACACTCCTCACTACGGTGGATTCATAAACTAATAACACATGGAAATAAATAATTACGCACAATTAATTCAAAATTTTCAGATAATCGAACTGAACCTTGCACATGAAATATTTGAAATGGATAGCGCAGTAAAATTCGAAATTTGAACTCACGATGCAATATCCAAAACAAGGAGCAGAGTAGAGTGTACTTACTCGGTGCACCATGGACTTCATGATCATTCACCGTCTCTTCATCGTCGTCGTCGTCGTCGTCATCGTCGTGTTCGTGGCCTATGTGGCCGTGTTTTTTTATAGTATTTTTTATTTTCTTGGCCTTTTCCTTAACCTTTTTCAGAACCGATTTATGGTGGTGTTGCTCCGAAGTGCTTCTCCACGAGTCAC
>NW_012194947.1:374613-394023 GCF_000504015.1 Erythranthe guttata | reverse complement strand
CCAACTCAGAATCATAGGGCAAACACATTATCTGTAACAATCATCCAGCTCCCCACTTTTTTTTCTCTTGTACAATTCCAAGCGACACTTTTACCTTCTTCCTCCAACTATTTTCTCTCTCTAAAATTATCTCTCTTTCTCTCTCACACACACACACACACTCAATAATAATATCTCCTATATAGAGTTTCCCACTGTTGATATCCTCCTTTCATTCCTCCAATTCTTCTCTCTCTTCAGCAAATATAGCTAAGTTTTCCGAAGTCATGGCTGAGGACCAACCCAAGAAGGTTATCGATGAGCCCGAGCCCTGCTCCGACCCTCCGCCGCCGCCACCACCGTCGGATCCTCCGGCGGCGGAGCCGGTTGAGGAGAAAACCGTCATCCCACCTCCCGCTGAAGAGAAGCCCGATGACAGCAAGGCTATTGTTGTTGTTGAAAGTAATTTCACCTTTCCACTCCATCTTTCCTGTTGTTTCTCTCTCTCTCTCTCTCTCTCTCTCTCTATATATATATATATATATATATATATATATATATATATATATATATATTAAATTTATTTAAAAAAATAATTATTTAGGTGAATTTAGAGTTCAATTTGGCTAACTTGTGTGTAAACTGTATGTATTGCTAAAGAATGCGAAGAAGTTGAGGAAAAGAAAGCAGAGGCCCCTCATGATAGAGGTATTAATTTTCATTTTTTTTTTGTAGAATTGTTATATAACTGAATGAATTGAATTGGAAAAAAATATAATTATAAAAAAGATTGAATTGAATTGAATTGAATTATTCGAGTATTTTTTCGCAGACGTCGTGCTTGCTCGAGTAGCAACCGAAAAGAGATTGTCTTTAATTCAAGCATGGGAAGAAAGCGAGAAGTCGAAAGCCGAGAACAAGTGAGTTGCTTTCTTGATCCTGCTACTCTGTTCATTCTATTGTTTTTTTCTTGAATCGGTTTTCGATAATTGAATCGACATCGAGTCCGTATTCAGATTGTATGTTTTAAAGAATCGGAATTTATAAATCGAGAGACGAACTCCAGTATCAAGTATCAAGTAGTATTTTTTACATTTTTCAGAATATTTTTATTACTTTTCGATAAATGAATCGGCCTCGAGCTCGTATTCAGATTGTAAGCTTTAAAGAATCGGAATTTATAAATCGAGAGACGAACTCAGTATCAACTAATTTTTGTAACAGGGCACAGAAGAAAGTATCTGCTGTAGCAGCATGGGAGAACAGCAAGAAGGCTAATATAGAGGCTGAGCTTAAGAAAATTGAGGTAACAAAATTTAAATTTTTGATCTTTTTCGTCAAAAGAAGAAATTGAAATTATAATAGCCTTTAAATGTGGTTTAAATATTCTTGCTGTATAGGAAAAATTGGAGAAAAAGAAAGCAGAATATGTAGAGAAAATGAAGAACAAGGTAGCTATGGTGCACAAGGCGGCCGAAGAGAAACGAGCGATGGTGGAAGCTAGACGCGGCGAAGATCTTCTCAAGGCGGAGGAAATCGCGGCGAAATATCGTGCAACCGGAACTGCACCGAAGAAATTACTTGGCTTTTTCTGAAAAAAATGAAAAGTCCTGATTTTAAACTGAAGTTTGCATTATTGTTTTAACATATTTTTTATTCCATTTAGGACATATATATATACATCTATTTGATTTCAGATTTGTGTTTTGTGTGGGTGATTTGGTGTAAAATTTGATATTTGTTTTGTGAGTCAGTCAGTAGTGTATGTGTGCATAGAATGATTGCTGTATTTGTTTATAGATACACACCTCTGTATGTATTTGTGGAAACAAGATATTCATGTTTGGAAATTTGCAAGATTTGATTAATTGCTTGTATTATGGGTTCTTTTAGCACAAAAAGATTGCATTTTTATTTGCGAATTTTCAAATTCCGCTGATTCCGAGTCGGAAATTTTCAATTTTCGAACAAGTTTTATAGTTCCAGTATCCGATTTTTGTAGGAAGGGAATTGGAATCAGGCTTACACATCAGGGTTTTTTTTTTTTTTTTTTCGAAAGTGCTAAATCTAATCCGATTTGTCTGATTTCCACCCCTAAAGCAGGGGGTGTGAAGAAAGAAAGAAAATTAGTAGCTTTTCTAATGTATTATATGGATTAAGAAAGCAATAAAATTAGGTTTTCCTCCCCCAACTGCTATGCACACTGAACTAATTACCTACCACTAAAAGCAGCTAATTATAACACGAGAATCAAGAAAGTGAGCTTTTGTCAACTATGTGAAGAATTCAAGGCATCGCCGACGGGACCCTGAAGGAACTCCATATCGTCCCCACCCACCGGAAAGTCGAGCAGCAGCTTCAGCATCGCTTCCGACGAATCATCCAACTCCTCGTACGATTTCGACGAATAACAAGCCGCCACGTCGTCGTCATCCCCCAGTTCCTTCTTACAGCTCAAGAGTCCCACATTCGACGCTTGTGATGCCGGACTGTGACTGTGGGACAATACAGTTGCTCCGTCTCGAAACGATTCTCCGATTTCCGAATTCCAGAGGCGTATGAAGTAATCGCCTCCGGGGTGGTTAGTAGTAGTAGTAGTACTGCCGCCAGGTGGCGTTTGGAGAAAGAGCGGTGGGGTGGTGGTGGTGCTAGAGTGACAGGGCTGTGACAGAGACGTGTCGCCGCCCGACTTAGACGATGCGTGGGCGAGCGATTTCCTGAGATGGGAGTTCCAGAAATTCTTGATGTCGTTGTCCGTTCTTCCGGGTAAATGGGAGGCTATTGCAGCCCATCTGAGAATGAATCAAAATCAGTTAAAAGAATCAAGAAAGTGAATTGAATTTTGTTAAAGGGAAGGAGAAGAATTTATACTTGTTACCGAGGGTGGATTGAAGACGAGTGATTGTGTTCTCCTCATCGGGTGAAAACGGGCCCCGCTTAATGTCCGGTCGGAGATAGTTATTCCAGCGTAGACGGCAGCTCTTTCCACACCGAAGGAGACCTGTAATAATTAATTGCGAAATCTTAACTAAACATATCACAATTGGGAAATCGAAAAAGTGTCCCGGTTTTTTTAGCAAGTGAAGTAATCGTGTATACGATTCAATCGAAAGTGAAAAAGGGAAAGAAAGGGAGAAGAACCGGCGAGTTGAGGGAGATTTCGCCAAGTGCCGTGGCCATGAAGAGAGATGAAATCAACAAGAATCTTGTCTTCTTCATTGGTCCAAGCTCCTCTTCTGACTCCATCTTTTTCACAACAAGCAATTCTTCCCTTTCTTTTCTTCTTCTTATTATCACCCTCCTCCACATTCTCTCTCATCTTCCCCATTCTTTTCAAGAAACTGCACAAAATATCAAATAAATAATTCTTAGAGAGAGAAAAGAATCTGAAAGAGTAAATGCATGGGGGGGGATAATAAACACAATAAAGGAAGGCATTTCACAGACATCCAAGACCAATCTTGGCCCCCTTTAATTTATAATTTTTCCAAATATTTTGCCTTCATTAATCCATCTATGTCCCAAGCATTTATTTATGACCTTGTGTACTCTCCCCCCCTCTTCACAATTTACTTCTCTGCCACATATTTTCATTTCTATTATAAAAAAAAAAAAAAAAAACCCCTAGTTCATTGTAGTGATAAAAATCCAATCTTTGACCACCACAGCCCACAATAACTTCTTCCAAAAAGCAGAAAAAATAAAACCAGCCCAGAAAAATAAAAAAAAAATAAAAATAAACACCCAGAAAACCAAGAACTGCATTCAGTAAAACTGAAACTATTTCAACTCACTTGTCCAAGATTCTACACACACACACACACACACACACACACAGACACAAGGAACAGCGGAAGCACATTCATATATACATGATTTATGTAGTATTACACACCGATAAACAGACACACATGAGTGTTAAGAGTTAGAGAGAGAGAGAGAGAGCGAGAGAGGGGCCAAAAGGGCTTACCAGTTACCACAGCAGAAAAACGAAGAGGCGGAAATGGAGAAGGAAGTGTGTGAAGTGAGAGAGAGAGAGAGAGAGAGAGAGAGAGGGTTTTTAATTAATTTGAGTGTTGGTGTGTTGTTATGGATCTTTGGTTTATGAGCTGATTTCATGGGTACCTTTTTTGTTTCATGTACCTGTCTGAAAGATGACAAAAGATTGTGATTTTCTTGCTGACGCATATACAGAATATATATAATATATATATATATATATATATATTATTTCTTTTTTTCATTTTTCGATCAATTATTTATTTATATACTTATCATACTGAATAATATGCTCATAATAGAGTAAATATGATAAGATTACCACAATCCTCCTCTTTTCCATGCAACCGAATCCTAAATATACTACGGTATAACTTCGATAAATTAAATAATAATTTTTTTTGGTCTCGACTAGGTAAAAACGTACTAAACTATTAGTCGAATAATTTAGAATTTCGCTAAATTAATAGAATTTTGCTATTTACAATTGTATTGATTTATAGAGGTTTTACTGTAGATGTTTCAAACATATGCTAAGTATATATTTTTTTTTTTTTTTTTTTTTTTAAATCGTTTGCTGGTGCATAGTTTAAATTTTGAAATTATAAGCAAGTAATCGTAAGAATTGGCCTTATTGCAATTAGAATCTAAAATCGCTCTAATGAGTAATCTATCTATAAAGGCATGATGATGATCATGCCATGATCCATGTTGTTAGAATCTAATTGGATTCTAATAAACAAGGGATGAGTAAAGACTTGTGCAACAAGTCATGTGTACCGTGAAACACAAAAGGGAAGTCTCCTTGTTTACTTAAATTCTTTAATTTGTCATTAATTGTTTCTTTTATATAGGAAACTATTTTATTAATCAAAAAGAGTTTATGTGCATCAAAACTATCCAATAGTCATTGTTTTTGGGATTTAATTTTTTTATTTTTTTGTGCAGATATGAATAATCATCGTGAAGGCGCATTCCTACCACCTGTCTTGGGTGAATTTCCATTAGATTAGGATGGCAAATAAGGATGAAGATGTTCATCAAATCTATTGATGAATGGGCCTGGCGCGCGATTCTAATTGGTTGGACACCTCCTACCTCAATGAATGAGTCATACGAAATCATTCAAACACCAAAACAGAAGTGGAGTGATGAAGAAGTACGAAAAGCAGATTATAATTCCAAGGCAACCAATGCTATCTTGAGTTGTATCGATGAAGAACAATTCAAATTGATATCAATGTGCAAATCAGCAAAGGAGGCATGGGATGTTCTACAAGAGACCTACGAAGGAACCACTCAGATAAGCGAGTGCAAAGACACTGTCGCTGAAACTGTTGCAACAGTTGGACAAACTGTTCAGACAGAACTTAGGTATGATAAGTTGCATTCAATATCTGATAAAAGAATAACTCCGTTAAATCTTGCAGGTGATGATTGGGATTCAGAAAACAACAGCGATGATGACGCGTCATTCTTGGAAGAATTAAAGGAGTGCTATGAAAGGATGTACGAAAAATTTCTTCAGGTATGCGAGTCGAATAAATTCTTAGAAAAAGAGAAGCTTGTCCTAATTGAGGAAAACAAAGTATTGAAGGTAAGAATTTCTACTCTTGAACAAAATGTTATTTCTGCTAGTAGAGAAACAGATAGTTTGAAGGCTAAATTTGCTAAAACCCAAGATTCTATTTCAAAATTAAATACAGGTAAGGTAAACTTGAATGAAATTTTGAGAACAAATCAGCCGAACTATGGTCATCTAGGTGTAAGGGGTAATAAACTATCTGATGATGCTTTGAAACAGAAAGAATATCCAATAGGAAAAATCAATTTTGTTAAACAATGCACTGTTTCACAGACTGTTGCGACAGTTGCGCCAAAACAGTCATTTCAAAGAAAACGTTTTGTGCCTATTTGTCATTTTTGTCATGTTGCTGGTCATATACGACCCAGATGTTTTAAGTACTTGAAAATGGTTAAAAGAATAATGGCCTGCTCACCACTTTCCGCTAAAATTGATCACACTTTTGTGTCGTCTCAAAAACCCAAGATAAAGGTTGATTTAGTGAATAAAACTCAACAAAAAATCTGGGTAAAGAAGTCTGATCTTAATTGTTTACCTGCCATTACTTCTTTAAAATCGTGTGATGATAGTACTAACTGTTCCAACAGTTCTGTTGACAAAATTGGATTGGGGCATAAGAAACTTGATCTTCTGAATTTTGATAATTTGAGTGCGAAAAATAATTCGATGAATCCTATTCAGCATTCAAGAACTAAGCTTACTGATATTTGTCATCATTTCATAAGGGGCTTGGTTGAAAAGGGGGTTGTCTCAATTGATTATGTTGCAACGGAGAATGAATTAACTGATGCTTTTGCAAAAACCCTTGATGCACAGAGATTTGATTCCTTGCGAAAATCGCTGGGAATTTATGGTGTTTAATCTGATGCAGTTGCATGAACTGTTGCAACTGTCTGTGTGTCCAGACTTGCAACTTTTAGTGGTAGGACACTTCATATGTTTTTGCATCTCATATAGGACCTGCATTAAGCATACTGCATATGATTGAGACAAATGTGAGTTTGATACTTCGTGTTCTTCTAAATTTTGTGGGGGTAGAACTTCACCAATTCCCAAAATGATTACTTAAAAGGCTCCAACTTATTTATTTCTCTGAATAGTCTTGTCATGGTTGGATGTTTTTATAGGGAAAAGCTGCCTCTTTTAATGAGTGAAAGCTACTCTTGAACTACTGTTATTAATATATATATATATCTACAACCATTTGGTCAGTGAACAGTTCGAAGCCTTTTTGAGTCGAGCCAGTAAATCACGTGGCCGAAAGCTCGCTACAAGGCTCAATTAGAAAGCCCAGGGAACTACACATTGCACGGCCAATATAAATTATATATATGGTCAGTGAATAGTTCGAAGCCTAGTTGAGTCGAGCCAGTAAACCACTTGACCGAACACTTACTACAAAGCTCAATTAGAAAGCCCAGGGGACTACACATTGCACGACCAACATAATCTCGTTCCTTTTAATTGCTCTGTTTTTCATGGGAAAAAGCTACCATTAGACGTGTGTGTACGCTACCTAATAAGAGCATCTTTGTGTTTGACTTGGGATTATTAAGTTTATTGGTTGCATTGGCAGTCGGATTTTTGGGGATTGCGCTTATCGTGAATGTGAAGATAAATCCCATATGTTTTGTTTGTCCATGCAGTATCCTATTCACATATGTCTCTTCACTCATGTCTATTTCTCATGTTTACTTTTTGTACTGCATTAGGCATTATTTAAAAAAAAAAAAAAAAAAAAAAAAAAAAAGAGAGAGAGAGACGGGATTTTTGTTTATTTTTGTTTATGTGCCGGTTAAATTTGATTTTTTTTGTTGCAACCGGATCGATTGGGCTTACTCCTCACATTTCCACGTTTCTTATGAAGTTTGGCAAAGTCTGTAGTCTTTGCTATTTAATGTTGGATTTGATATCACTATCCTTTGATTTTCGCATTGCAATTATCGTGTGGTATTGAGTTTGTGAGTTTGTGATTTTCTGTGCACGTTATGTATAGTGATTCTTCTCACTTCCTTCCAAGATTCTCTCTTCGTTTTGATCTTTTTGTTAAGTGTTTGAACAGCTTGCTTGAATCATCAAGATCATTAGTCCATGTTGCGTTATCTATGCATGGTGATTGCCCAGAAAGGGGGAGAAAAGAACAGTAACGATGGCATGAACACAGGGGGAGTTCCGACAACTGTTGCTACAGTGCATCAGACAGTTGCTGGGCAGAAATATAGGACAAATAATAAGCATTGTGCAGAGAAGTTGTTTCTGCTGCTGCATATCATTTTATCTCGTGCTTATCTGAACGAATTATCTGCTTTTATTTTGGAACTATGGTTTATTTACGGTTTACACTATCTGGTGAACTGTTTGATAAACTGTTGCAACAGTTTATATGTGCAGACGTTATTCTGAATTTGCTGACCCTTGTTCATGCATGTATCATATATTTAGGGGGAGTAAATGTTCTGACCAATCAATGCCAAAGGGTGAGAGTGTTAGAATCTCGGTGGGATTCTAAGTCCACAACACCAAGTGGAAACCTATGGAGATGTTTATTGTCATTAATTGGTTAAGGTCTTCACAAGAATATAAAAGGAGGAGCTAATGCAGACGTTATTTGCTGAGTTTTTTTATCACGTGGATAATTTATTACGTTGTCATCCACCGCCTTCCAAGTCTATCAAGCCGAGTAAGCAAAGGGGAAGAATGAATGCATTTACAAGAGGAGCTGCCTAAGGATCATTCACAGAGAGAGATACACATGCAGGGGGAGCTGACTCCGTTGTGAACCACCTGCCGAAGCCAATACTGCTGGAACAGTTGCTGAAACTGTGGCACTTACTATTGCAGCAGTTGATGCCACTCTTGTTGCTGAAAGATATGATGATGATGAGTTGTTCATTTAATGCTGAGGACGATCTTTATTTTTAATTGTTTTTCTTATATCCTCTATTGTTTTATTTTCAGGCATTTTACTCAGGGGGAGAAAATGTTAGAATCAATAAATGACAAAGGGGGAGATTGTTAGAATCTAATTGGATTCTAATAAACAAGGGATGAGTAAAGACTTGTGCAACAAGTCATGTGTACCGTGAAACACAAAAGGGAAGTCTCCTTGTTTACTTAAATTCTTTAATTTGTCATTAATTGTTTCTTTTATATAGGAAACTATTTTATTAATCAAAAAGAGTTTATGTGCATCAAAACTATCCAATAGTCATTGTGTGTGCGTATGATTTTTCAAGAAGTAAAAGATTTTCTTAATTATCTTTTATATTTTATTGTCATTAATTGGTTGTATGTTTGCATGTGAATTTCCATTAGATTAGGATGGCAATATTTTAATAAGGCATGGACTCTTCTTATTCCATATCTTTTAAAAAGATAATTCCTTCTACGTCTCTAACTCTGTGTAACCTAATACAGGAGTTTTCCCAGACTATAAAAGAAGGAGCATGAACGTAGTTTAGGGCATTCTTTTTATCGAGAGAAGTTCAAGAGAAAATATTTTTTCCTCTCGTTTTTATAGTTCCATCGTGATACGTGATTTTCATAGAAAATATATCGGCTTCAAGGCTTTGTGGTGAAGACACCAAGATTCAAGGAGTATCACAAGTTTGCTTCTTCTATACAAAAAGAAGATCGGTTCTTCGGGAGAGGGGCTTAAATAGATCTCGGGAGGAGATCGATCCGCCGACTGAGGGATTCAGCGTTGAAGGGAGTTCAACCGTGCGGAGCAAGGGACGTGCTGCAAATTAAAGATTTATAATTCAGCGTAGTTTACAAGAACGGCGTCAACAAAGAGGGAGTCTTTGTATTTTGATTAAGTCCTATTATTGTATTCGTAAAACTAAAAATTAGTAAATTTTATTTGCAGGTCCCCGTGGATGTAGGGTACAGTTGTATCCGAACCACATTAAAATTTGTGTCTCGTTTATTACTGTTTTTACGAACTGCTTCACGAACTGTTGCAACACTTCACGCAACAGTAACGAAAAACTGAATCTGACACAAATAATTTATATCTGCACGAAATAAATTCTAACACATGTAATATGTGATAATTCAACTGTTTGTATTATTTTACCTGTACTATAAATTAAAGGCAAGCTTCATGGCTATAGTATTAATTTATTCAAACTTTATCCATAATATATATCTTGACTTTTTAAATTAAACAGGTTGTGCAATATGTAATTCAATCTTTCACCATAATATATATTATTTATATTTCCACCATTACCAACAATCTTTCTTGATTTTTGTTGCATATATCACACCACTCTTCACACTAAGATGTAAAGTTGGAACAAATTGATTTTTGTATCTTATATTCCAAATTTGATTTATCGATTTATTAAAAAAAAAATGGATTGAAATGAAGAAAAAAACATATTCATAAATAACCGAATATTTCAATTTCAGTTCCAATTCTGAAAATATTTAGAAAAGGAATGATTTTTTTTTTTAACTTAAATATAAATTTTCCCAACATTGTGTATTCATCCAGCTCCTCCGCCTTCGGGCTCCAATAAAGTGTTTTATATTTCATTTAGGGGTGTTCATTTGGGCATTACCGCACCGGAGTTTCGATAAACCGAAATTTCAGTACTTCGAATTGTACAGTTTATCGAACTTAATTATTCAGTTTGGCACGATTTTTTACCGAATTAATTTGATTTTTTTGGTTCGGTACCATTAAAGCCGAAAGTATATTTTTAAAATGTGAAAAATAATATATTTAAACTACTTAATTCTTGAATTTGACATTCAAATATCAATAATCAGCTCTAAAAGAAAAAAATGATTATCGATAAAGGCTAATTTATAAATAATGAAAAAAAAATTATCAATCTAAACGTATTTGAGAATTTGTTATGACCTTAAAGAATTTAAAGTAAGATTAAAAAATAATTATTTCAGAATTTAGTATGATACGATATACTGTATTATACGGTATACGGTCATCAATACCATATACCGAACGGTCAGTTTACCGGTACAGGACATCAATACCCTATACCGAACGGTGGGTTTACCGGCCAAGAGAACACCTCTGTTTTGGTTGACCCAAAATTCCTAAAATATTTATTTTTTACCCCATTTCTTAATAAAGGACTGTCAATAGAGAAAGAAAAAAGCCTATACTGTCAGATATTGAAAAGAAAGAAAAATAATCTGGCAGCATCTAATTTTTTCCACACCAAGTACTGTATCTAAATAATTAATGTTTTAAAAGCAAATACTAAAAGGCATATGCTTTTAATACAACATTGATGCCTCAATAAGACAATAGACAATTAATCCTAGGTCTGATTCAAAGGAGAAAAAATAACATTGATGCTATCTACTCAAAAAGTAAGATAATAAAAAGAGACTTCTTAATAATAATAATAATACAAGAAAATAAGTATAAAAAAAAAAGCATAAGACGAAAGTCGAAACTAAAGCTAAGTCAAAGGTGGTGAGCGTAACAAGGTTTTAAAACAGAAAACAAGTTGAAGAAAGCGCAGTCAATGATATGGTGAACCAGAGATCGAAACTCTCATCCTCAAAATTTGGGATCGTCAATCTCGGACACATCTACTGATGAATCATGTTGAACTGAAACCTGGATAGTTGCTGAGGGATTGTCGATATAACAGGACCGTATCTCTGACATTCAACAAAAAAAAAAACGAGTGTGTCAGCGTTGCATGAACCATAAAACATGAAACATCTGCTTGCAAAAAAACTGGGGAAAAGACATTCATAAAGTCGAACGGATAATTGACAAGGAAAACAGAATAAATGATACGTGTTTAACTGTAATTATAAGACAAATTACAGGAACAAACTTCACTGGTTATTAATACATATACACATACACGGATGTGAAAAAATCATAGTAAGTGCTGAATCTTTACACACCTGAACGTTGTCATACAGTTCGAACAACGGAACAGCAAGAAGTTTCAAGTTTTTTGGCACAGCAAAATACTCTCGCTCGGATAGGTGAACAAGGTATAGCTTCTTGCATTCCTGTATTAGGTCAAAATCAGGTGTCAGCATTATTTCATGACAACTGATATTGTGACGATCTATTCATGTATGTGTCGGGATATATCTTACCTTAGCCTTGGTTATGTGTGGAGGGCAGTAAGGGTACATGGTTGTTTCAAAGTTCGGTCTCCACCAGGTTGCCACACAATCACCAATCTGCATGAAAATTTTGCATCAGGCATAACTACTTATCTCTGCAACTGATATTTAACAAGAAAACTTAATTAAATAAAAATAAAAAATAATGGCCAATAAGACATGAAATTCGGCTTTTCTTTAGACAGATGTACCAAGCAACCATTATATATGTCTTTACATCATAAATAACAATAATTTGCCCCTGATGTTAAGCCTCGGTTGGCCTAGATAAATTTCAGAGTATCAAACGATACCCCCATCTTGAACTCTGATAAATTTCCACCTCAAATTAACAAACTTTCCTTAAATATTACCTGCCAATCTGGCTGCAGAGAAGGTGAATTAGCAGCAAGTTTGCTAGAGAGTTTCCTCTTCAAGCCTTCAATTTCTGCGGAGTTGTATTCAGAAAAAAAGACAGTAAGATAACTGCAATTATTCAGATGTGTCGAATAGAAGTTTGTTATTGGCAGCTCATCTTATATTCCTTTTATGTTTTGTTTTCTATAATAAGCAAGTACTATCGTGGCATAAAACAACGACCCAAAAGAAGTAAGTAAACACCATACCATTCTCTCCTGGCTTCAATCTACCACCTGGAAGTTTACAGAATGTATTTCCAATTTGCAAAAGCAGAATATGGGGATGATTATGCTCTTGTACCTGTAAGTGTAGACGTTTTTTCAGTTAGACAAAAATAATGTGGCCTATAATCAGCATCATTATTCGTTATAATCATGTATAAATGCATAAGAAATATGGAGGTTGATACCCTCACCCAGTTCTGGAATCTTAATAGCAAGATACGATTGAGAAAGGAACTCAAGTAACAAATTTAGCCATCGTCAGACAACAAAACGAGAATATTGCAGCAACAGAATTGGGGCCAAAAAAGTCTATTACTACAAAACCAATGATATTCCGAACAACTCTCAAGTATGGTATCACACAACATGATTGATACCTAAGAGGACGATAATTAATAGAAAAATTGCCAGAGTATCAGGATATTTTTCCCAGTTCCCGTTTGGGACAAGATGCAGAGAAAACCAGCCAATTTAGTGATGACTAGGAGATGCGAAAACGAAAAATAGGCCTCGATTAGTTGATATATCAAAGACCAATCAAGCCTATCAAACGGGACATTGATGACAAGACATGGACAATGTTCTATAGCCATGACCATGAGATAAATAAGCTCGCTAAATAACAGAATTCACCAACTAAATCGTGATAGCTACAAAACAAGTTTTTCAGCATGACAAGGATGCATATAAGAACATTTTACTTCTTTTTTCTCTCTACGTCAAATGACTTCACATACAACTACATCATGAACTAAGCAAGCAAGCAATGGCGGGTAGGGATAAGACCAAAGGTCCAAACAGATAAAACTGCAGTTTCATCATCGAGAAAGTTTCTTCGTGGACACAAACAGCAGAGTAGGAATAAATGAACATAAAAAGCAAGATGGCAGTGGCCCTTCTGCCTGCTTTTGATTTAACTTAGCCAAACAAAAAAGTCTTTGAGTACTCTACTAACATTTCTGAAGAGGTGCTTGAATACGATAATGAGAATAGCCAATTGATGGTGCAGTATAAAGAACATTGTTTAACTTTAAGAATCAAGGTTACTCAAGGTCGAGAGATGGCACCTAATTCAGCAAATCAAACAAGATTCCCGCTGCTTCATGCCATTCTCAGTATGATACAACTTGAAAATACTAGTAAAGATAATTCTGCACACTCTATGTTCGGATATACAAAACTTTTTCTTAAGGTTGGTTTTAAAAGAAAAAATAATGAGTGAATTGCATTTTAAAAACTCATAAACTGAAACCATAACTTGGTTGGATTTCCAAATCAAGAAAATCCTGTCTTTTGCTGATTTTGGCTTACGTTCCCGCTTTTCTCCGATTGAATTTTGATTCAATGTACTGAAAGATAATACTTTTAAACAAATCAACGCATTTCTGAACTGTTACAAATACATTTCCCCCCTAAAACTTGAATGCGAATAGAACATTCTCATGAGGTGAAAATACCAAATTTACATATTAAACAATTGCCCAATTTAGGAGGAAAATTCATACCAGTAAAATACCCTCAACGCTAGTCCTCATGCCTTCCTTCATGTAGCTGCAACCAGAAAAATCCAAACGAATTTCAGTAATACCCACCACAAATCGAATTTTCTACCGGTCAGTCAGTAAAACCCTAGGTGAAACTTCTTACTCTGATGTAGGGTTTTACCAAAGTAATAAAAAAATAAAAAATTGGGGGGAAAACAGAAAAGGAAAAAGAAAAAAAACACAAACTTGATTTTCATGCGAGCAAGGCGATCGGCAACGGAGGTGTCTTTCTCCATCTTCGGCTCTTTGGTGCCGAAAGTGTAGCTTGACAGAGGATACGTATTTACCACCGACGATGTCACCATTACTCCCTCTTTCTTTATTTGTATTCAATTTATCTCCGGTGTAATTCAGTGCCGATCGACGTGAACGGAGTCGCCGGCGATTGCAAATTTGCAGGTTGCCACTTGCCGACCGGGAGGAAATTGCAGAACTGAGGGAGTCGGTTTTTTCTGTAGAATAAATAAATATATTGACAAAATAATATTTCCTAGGTTTTATAAGGAGTTTGTAGGATCTAAATTAAACTTTGTAAGTTCTATTTTAATTAAAAATATGGGCTCATTTAACATATCGCAATTTTCGTCTAAATGTATTTAGTATTTTTGTCAATTGCTTTAAACATTTGTGGACCTGCATCTGTTATTTTCGCTGATTTTTTCTAATAATAAAAATATATCTTGTAATTATAATTTTTTTTTTTCGATATGTTTATTGTATTGAAAATGACTACAAATGATTATAGCCGACTGTAGCCATTTCTTGTTATGCTCTTTCTTTTTAGCGCAAAATCGTGGCCTACAATTATATACACAAGCGAATATCACTGATTATATATAAAAAAAAATCATCACCAACAATTTAAATATTTATATTATAAATAAACTCGTAACCAACAAATATATATCGAAAAACAGTCACATGCATGTGTTACTACTATATGTTACTACAAATAACTAAAGTAATTAATTTTCAAATAAATTTTCGTCAATTAGTTGAAAATTGGCAGTGAACTTCTGAAAGTTGGATATTTTATCACAAGATATGACAATGAACTTCTGAAAATTGAGTATTTCAACACAAAATATGACAGTGAACCTATGAAATTTAGTAGCGAACCTCTAAATTTTTAAATGAGTTTCTAAAGATTCGGGTGAAGTTTGAGTTTTGAAAATCGAGTATTTCAATACTATATGGTAATGAATTTATGAAATTGCTTGTTAATCGACAATGAACATATGAAGATTAGTTGAATTTGTAGTAAATATCGGCGGTGAACTTTTGACATTAAACTTTGGGTACACAACGCACCCAACGATTGTTCGTAAATAGTTTTATAATTAACGAAATGCATGAGTATTTTTATAAAAATGATGAGCGACGAACTTTTAGCTTATTAGAAAAATCTTGTGCCTTTGTTTCTAACAAAATACATAAGAAGGAAATTTAACTAATTTATTATTGTAATCATAAGGTGGCTCCCTATTTTTTTCGTTATTTTTCTTTTTTTTTCTATAAATCAAAATTTATATTTTTTAGTAATATAAATCAAATATTTAAATAGAGTTAAAAAAACATTTTAATTTAAGTAGTATCTCGGATCGGGCTTCCACTTATTTAAGCGGGTCCAAAAAAATGTGCATATTCTAGTTAAATATAGGTCCACTATGGTATGATGAGTTCAGCAAGTTAAAATTTGGCCCATTAATCGATTAAGCGGGATGTGATAAATGTCGTTCGAGCGTTAATAATACCGTTTCGATTTCAAACGTGATTTTGATCATTTTTAATTCAAAATTTTACAAAATCTGAAAAATAGAATTTGTAGTATTCTGAGTTAGTTTTCTAATCTAACTTGAATCACCAAAATTGGATGTCGGGCAAGAAAGATATACATGAATCAATGGATACTGCCAACAACTTTGATGTATTGAGGTATCTAAAATTCAAAATGTGACTCATTCATGCATCTTTGCCACCCGGTATCTAATCTAGCGGATTTAAGTTGGATTAGAAAGCTAACCCAAAGGACTACAATTTTCGTGTTTCAAATTTTTGCCAAAATCAAAATAGAAATATGTGAAAATCAGATTCGAAGTCAAAACGATATTAGTAAAATTGAAACGACATTTAACATTTCAGTTAATTTAATAAAAAAATGCAAATTATATTTTATCTTTTAAAGGCAAATGAAAAAACATTTTCTTTTCTTTTTTTCCCAAACAAACTGATATATTTTATTAAATTTTGAAATATAACATTTATTATAAAAAAAATCATTTTTGGGTTTTGGGATCAGTTCGGCAAGGTTGGACCGAATTCTCGATATTTGACTTACTAATAAGATGGGGACAGAAAAATATGAGCCAAGATGAATTTATTGAAGCCACGGTTTTAGAAACTTGTCGGAAGAAAAGCTTGTTAGTGCCAAGCTCGCTAAATAATGCATCTGGGATATGCGGGTAACGAGCTCGCCACTTCATCCGAACACTTAAAAGACGATGGAGGAAATAGGTAGCGATCAGAGATAATCTTCCTAAATAGATAAAGAAAACATTTAAATTATGATCAGTAATTAACCAACCAATGTAAATCTTGCTTATCAATAATAAAATTAAATTGGTTTAAAAACAAAATTGAATTAAAAGATAAAAGATCCCCTCTGCGCGCAGCTTGCTTATCCATAAAGACAGCAAGCTTCCTTAACAGCCACAACTTCTGTCTTTCATGCAGATTGCATATTGTATACATATACATATATACGTATATATATTATATATGTAACCACCACCACCAACCTATAGCAAGTTGTCATTATTTTACATTCTAATTTTATAAAACAATCGTTTGTGTGTGTGTTGACAACTCGAACAAGATGGAGAGCTGCGATTTATCTCCATGTTTTTCCGACACAGATAGAATCTGGGACCACCCTAGATTTTAGGGGCCCGCCCCCCTTGGTGAAAAACTTAATTTATATATCCTCGCATTTACCTTTTTTATGTACCTTTTTTTTTTTAATTATAAAAAATATTTTTAATTTTAAAAAAAATATTCAAATTTTGGAACCTCATATTTTATAGAATTTAGGTGTTTTTATAAAATTATGAAATTATGCATGTATAAACTCGAATACATTATACATAGAGACGGTAGTTGTATAATTGTAGTTTTTTCCCTACTAGTATAAAAACAGTAAGAGAATATAACGTAAGTAATGGATAAGATCGACACATACATAGAAAGGGTAGTTGGATAAGGTTTTGTACATAACAAAAAAATCAAAAAAAAATATATACTCCGACAAATTAAATATATGCAGCGCATATATTCAGTTCAGTACCGTGTTACATTCTATTCCTATATATCCAAACTCATATATTTCTCCATTCTTGGTATCTCATTCGGCGTCGTCGTAGTTGATCGTGCGAGATTTGTACGCGGTCAAGTTTCTATTAACGACTGTATTTTTTCGCTCTTCCGATGATGGCTGCAAATATATAACAAGAATTTAAATAAACTATTGTTATTTAGTATTTTAAAATTGGGCTAAGAATTTAAAGAAAATACAAAACATGAAATTAATATTGGTGCATTTGTATTAAAAATGAACAATGCTAAACAAACACACCCCCTAATTCCAATAAATTTTTATTAAATTCCTACCAAATAAAATATAGATTTATTTAATTCTACGAGCATGGCCTTTTTTCACCATTGAACACTTGCAACACCCCATCGGAACCACCCGCCACCAGCGTGCACCGCTCCTCTTCTCCGCTCTGCCGCCAGCAGACGCTACTCACAAACCCACCCTCGCAGCGAGGCGGCTGCGCCGCTGCCGCCGGTGGTTCGAACCCCGAACCCAGATCGGTTCGCCCCATCTTTTCATACACAAAAACCCTATTGTTTTCCGAGCCGCAGCTCAACAATCCGCCGCTTCTCCAAACAGATAAGCCGACAAATCTCCGGCCGTTCAAATGTCCACTGTACGTTCTGATCACGCGCCGATCCTCCGTGGCCCACATCATCAAACACCCGTCGACCGACGACGAAACAATCGTCCGCAAATCGAGGAATCTCGTGTACGTCACGGCTTTCCGGTGCCCGTCCAGGACGAAAACCGGGTCGGCCGTTCTGCGCACGTCGTAGCCGTAGATTTTCCGGTCGGCGCATCCGACGCCTATGAGTGGCCCGCCAAACGGGTTGAACTCGACGCAGCAAACCGGGCTGGAAGCGAGCCGGTTCGGTCGAACCGACGCTACAGAGTTCCCCCCATCGGAACGGGTATCCCACATCTGCATGGTGCCGTCGTCCGACCCGGATGCGCCGAGGTTCGGATCCGAATGCGAGTAGTCCATGCTCCAGACCCGCCTGCCTCCGTGCTCATCGCGCTCGAATACGGGGACCCGTTTCTCGAGGTCGTACTCCATGACCGCCCCGTCGTAGTCGCCGGATCCGATGACCCGGGAGCCCGAACCGGGTTTCCATTTCAGGCTGCTCAGCTTCGCCGGAGTGCACATGTAGTAGTCGCATGCAGCGGCGTGGTCGAGAAACGCAGCGGCGGCGGTCCTACCTCCATTCTGATCACTCGACGGGAGCAGTTTCCGGGCGGTGTAAATCCTGATTTTTCTGGCGATGCCGCCGGTGGCGAGGAAGGAGTTGCTCTGGTCGAACTCGACGACACCAATTGCGTCGGAAGAGGTAGAGGCGGCGGAAGAAACCACGGCGGAGAGGCTGAAATCCCAGTCGCACCTGGCTGTTTCTGGCGGATGATCATCATCGGCGGCGGCGGGGGGTGACTGCTCTCTTTCCGGCGCCTGGTCTTCCAATATTGGCTGGTGTGGGAATCGAAGGGGGAGGTTTTCATTGCCCATTCATATATATATATATATGAGATTGACAGGAGTAGTTTTAAATTGAAGTGGTGGTGGTGGTGGCGGCGGCGGTGCTGGTGGCCGGAGCAGAAATTAGCTGAAGGTAGCACATATCTACAAATTTATATTCTGATGTGTTGTGCTGTATTTTTCAACCAATCATAGGCTTCAATTGGAGGTAGGAAGGTAGGTACTTTATCCACGTATCAACTAATTAATTGATACTACTACTTTCTGATTTTTTTTTTTTTAATTTAATATATGTAACTCTTATGTCCATGATTTTTGTGATATACCTAAAGTCGGATGGAACATATTGAATTTAACCTTTTACCAAAAAAAAAAAAAATGATTTTTTTCAGAAGTACAAATCTTATTTCACATTCAATTTCAAAATTTTGGAAATATCAGAATATTTCGGATTTGTGGCCACTTGCCAAATAGTGAATTCATGATATGTTTATGAGATTAAATTCTGAGCGGATGAGCCGATATTTAATATAAATCGGACGTCACTAAATTTTTGACATGTGACACTTTTAAGTCTAACTCTTAATAAATCACGCTATTATAATTAGGGTTAGAGGGGTTACGGGTTCTGCTGGGTTTTCTTTTTTCCCTTTTTTTTTTCCAATTATTACAATACTAATTATATTTTAATTAAATAATCG
>NW_012194947.1:339163-374513 GCF_000504015.1 Erythranthe guttata | reverse complement strand
TTCTAGATCTGAAATCCTAATTATCAAAAGTGGAGCCACTTTTTCACGATTACGTCGGTCGTTTCTGTCTCTCCGATCTTCTACATGGAAAACCCCGACTGGATTCGATTTCCGCCGATGAATGGCAGCGCGCCGACTATCTCCTCCAATCTTGGATCTACGGCACCATCTCCGACGATCTATCCAGCATGGTTCTCTCAAAAACCTCCACCGCCAGTGATCTATAGACCGCCATCTCTTCTCTCTTCACCAATAACAAAGATTATCGAGCCATTCAACTTGAAGAAAAATTCAAGTCCCTCAAGAAATGCGCTCATTCCATTCACAATTATTGCCAAATAATCAAAACCACGGCGGACAACTTGGCCGATGCCGGAAATCCAATCTCCGATAAACAACTCGTTCTCCAAACCCTACACGGCCTTCCGAAAAACTACGGGACCGTCGCCAACCCCATCTCTTTTCAGAATCCCCTTCCCACTTTTCTACAGACTCGATCACTTCTTCAGATGGAAGAAACAAGAATTGCTGAACCGGAGCAGACCGCTGCTGTTTTCTACGCCTCCAACGCGAACTATCATCCAACAATTGCAACGGTTCTTGCAACAGTTCCCGCGGAGGTAGTTTTTCGCGCTATCAGCGGTTCTATGTCACACCCAATATCGTCAAACACCTTATCTCTGTTCGAAAGTTCACCCGCGATTACTCATGTTCGGTTGAATTTGACCCGTTTGGTTTTTTTGTGAAGGACCTTCGGAGTCGAGTCGAGATTTTCAGGTGCAATAGCTCCGGTGACCTATATCCATTTGGCGTCCCTCCCCCCACCTCATTTCCCGCTGCTTTCCTCACTGTCGCAACACCTTCGTCTCGCACTCTTTCGCATCGGCGTCTAGGCCATTCCGGCAAACACGTCATGTCTCGTTTATTTTCTAGCATTTTTCTTTCCCATAATAAAGATCCTAGGGAGTCTCTTTGTAATGCCTGTCAATTAGGCAAACATTTTCGTCTACCATTTTTTTTAAAAAATCTACTACTGTTGCTCCATTTCAAATTATTCATGCTTATTTATGGACTTCTCGTGTTTCTAGTCTTACGGGTTTCAAATATTATCTTGTGTTAGTTGATGATTTTACCCATTATTTATGGACTTTTCCTCTTCGAAATAAATCTGACGTTTTTACAACCTTTGTCAATTTTCATACACTTCTCAAAACTCAATTCCAACATCCCCGAAAGCCTTACAAAGTGATAATGGTCGTGA
This sequence comes from Erythranthe guttata, assembly GCF_000504015.1. Next base: position 373,252 of record NW_012194947.1, on the reverse strand, counting down.
ATTAAAAAATGCGTATTTTCAAAACTACTTCACTAAACACGGCATCCTAAATCGTTTTTCGTGTCCCCACACCTCCCCTCAAAACGGACACGCAGAACGAATGATCCGCACTATAACTAAGATGATTCGATCCCTCATCTTTCAAGCTCATCTTCCTCCTACTTATTGGGCCGAAGCCCTTCATATGGCCACACATCTACTCACTACTCAATATCTTACCTACCAAAATCACACAAAACCGGACTCCTCACGAAGCTCTTTACCTCATCAAACCTACATACTCTCATCTTTGAGTATTTGGTTGTCTCTGTTATCTCAACCTCACCGCCACCACACCACATAAACTCGCCCCCCGTTCTACTCCTTGTGTCTATCTCGGTCACCCTTCCTCTCACAAAGGCTATCGTTGCCTTGATAGATCCACTGGCCGAATCATAATTTCCCGTCATGTTACCTTCGACGAAACTCACTTTCCTTTTGCTGAGTCCACTCCCCCCAAAAACACACTTTCTACCTCTACCTTGGACGAAAACACACTCTCCTTGTCCCTCATCCCTCAGACTTCCTCTGTTCCAACAATGAACCACCATGTTCCAACAGTTCGTCCAACAGTCCTATAATACAACCAACACCTGTTTCTCCTGCAGCACCACCTCTCGACCACGACCAGCTCACAACCCCTTCTCCTACACCCACACCTCCCCCACCTCCCCCACCTCCCCCTGCTCACCCTATGGTGACTCGCAGTAAAGTGGGCACCCACAAACCCAAAGTCCCTTTCTCTCTCGTTGCGTCCTCTACCTCTCCCATTCCCACAAACTATCGATAAGCTCTTCTTGACCAAAACTGGCGAAACGCCATGATTGAGGAATATACTGCTTTAATTAAAAACAATACTTGGAATGTTGTGCCCCGCCCCCTGTTCACTAATGGTATTTCTGGAAAGTGGATATACAAACAAAAACTCAAGTCTGATGGCTCCCTTGAGCGATACAAAGCACGGTGGGTTGTTCGTGGGTTTCACCAGCAGGCTGGCATCGATTTTGACGAAACTTTTAGCCCAGTTGTCAAACCAGCCACTGTTCGAACAGTTCTCAGTATTGCTCTCTCGCGATCATGGCCAATCCACCAGCTTGATATGAAAAATGCCTTCTTACATGGCAATCTCTCTGAAACTGTCTACTGCGAGCAGCCTCCCGGATTCGTCGATCCATCTCGCCCCACTCACGTGTGTCGTCTCAACAAAGCACTCTACGGTCTCAAGCAGGCACCACGTGCTTGGTACAAACGTTTTGCATCTCACATTAGTACCATGGGGTTCAGAGAATGCAAGTCCGACACTTCACTCTTTGTGTACTGTCGCAACAGTTCACGCGATTGTCGCAACAGTTCATGCGCCTACCTTCTGCTGTATGTCGATGACATTGTACTTACGGCCTCCACACCTGAAATGCTCCGCTCTATCATCGGTGCCCTCAATCAAGAGTTCGCAATGAAGGATCTTGGCGATCTTCACTACTTTCTCGGCATCTCAGTTACTCGCTCGTCAAATGGGCTATTTCTCTCTCATCAACGCAAGTACGCCGACGAGATACTAGAGCGTGCACACATGGCTTCCTGCAACCCTTGTCTTACGCCGGCTGACACAAAGAGCAAGTTGTCGTCGACCACTGGACCCCCCGTTGCTGACCCTACTCTTTATCGCAGCCTTGCCGGTGCACTGCAATACCTCACGTTTACTCGTCCCGACATCTGCTATGTTGTGCAACAAATATGCCTATTCATGCATGATCCGAGGGAACCTCATATGGCTGCTCTCAAGCGTATCCTTCGCTACATTCGTGGCACTCTCGATCACCGCCTTCAACTCTCCCCCAATCCGGACATCTCCCTTATCGCTTACTCCGACGCCGATTGGGGTGGCTGCCCTGACACTCGTCGTTCGACATCGGGCTATTGTGTTTTCCTCGGCAACAACCTCATCTCTTGGTCCTCCAAACGGCAGGTCACTACTTCTCGATCGAGTGCGGAGGCGGAATATCGAGTTGTAGCAAATGCCGTCGCCGAAACGACTTGGTTACACAATCTACTTTCTGAGTTGCTCTGCCCACTTTCGAAAGCCACTATTGTCTACTGTGACAACGTCAGTGCCGTCTACTTATCCAGCAATCCGATTCAACATTCTCGTACGAAACATGTGGAGATCGATATCCACTTTGTCCGAGACAAAGTTGCTTTGGGACACGTTCGAGTTCTTCATGTCTCATCCGCCTACCAATTTGCCGATATCTTCACGAAAGGACTCCCTACTCAACTGTTCCAACAGTTTGTCTCTAGTCTCCACGTCCTCTCCTTTCCCGTTTCGACTGCGGGGGTGTATTAGCGTATATATTATATATATTACGTATATTATTATTATTCTTATTTATTCTAGTTACCTTGTATAATAAGTTACCTTGTGTAGTAGGTTATGATTTCCTACATGTAAATATATATATGATTAATATACGTGAGAGATAATCACTCTCTCTTTTCTCCAAATCTATTTCTCCTATAAGTAGCATTAGAACTATTCAAAAAGTGTAGTATTAGAACTATTTAAAGAGTATAACTTTCGTCTGATGGAAAAAAAATGAAATTAGATATTTTCGTATAATTACTATAACATTTGAGAAAGCTATATCTAAAAGTCCCTTTCAGAAAATAAATAGATATTTTTAAACCCTACACTTTAATCAATACTTCAATTAACTAATCAGATATAAGAGTTTATCAGCGCTTCAAAATAAATTTAGCTAATCGGCAAACTTAAACTTAGCGAAGGGCTCTAAAAATGTCGGTATATAGATACAAATTTTATGCTCTCTTAAATTATATGAAGCCATAAATTACCGAAATTAGTGGCAGTTGCTATTTGGGTATAACAGTTGAAATTGGGAATAATAAAAATAATAAAATAATAATATTATGGTGTACTATAAATAAGTGGCGGAGGGACAACGGGGAATGGTGGTTATTTCTGTACCTCAACTGCTTGTGGACACAGACTGTTTGAAGCCCCATGCTTACGTGGCCTAAAGCAAAGCCTTATATATGTCATTTTTCATATATTTTTAGATAAATTTTCGTCAATAAGAGCAACTCCAATGGGGAGATATCAAAATGAAGCATTAAATATTCATTTGATGCTTGATATAATACTTTGATACTTCTTGAAAAAAAATTCACTCCAACCACGAGTATCAAATAGATTATCAAATTTTAAATATATGAATAATTATTTTTTTAAATGTCACGTGTCAAATTGTGATAGGTTAATCGAGTGGTTATATTTTTGATACCTCATTTTCCAGGGAGTATTTTTGCACCTCGGGGTAGTTGAGTATCAAAATAATTCTCCATTTAATGCCCCCATTGGAGAAGGATTTTTTAATTTTAGAGCATCAAAATGGTAGTTTTTTAGTTTAATGCCTCATTTAGTGCCTCCATTGGAGTTGCTCTAATAATAAGGTACGTACTAATCAATTTTATTATTACTATATATTTTTTTAGTAGACTATTATTATTATTTTAGTTGAACGAAATAATGGCTATTAATGCAATTAAAGGCCTATCACATTACCTTTTATTACTTAAAAGTACATGATGAATTTCGTGAAAGGTGTGTGGCTTTGGGTTTTCTTATTTCGAATTTCGGATTTTAGGTTTCAATTTTTCGATTTCAATTCTTAAATTATAAATTGTTGTCGAAGTTTAGAATTATACTACTTTCAAAAGTTTGCTGTTGATTTTTATAAGTTTACTGTTTAGCTTAGAATTTTATTTTCCAATATTCAACATTGCCGATTTTCATAATTTTATAATCATATTTTGTGAAAATACAATTTTACGAATTTACCTGCTAAATTTTAGTAATTTGCTATTATATTTTGTTTAAGTACTCAAATTTCAGAAGTTCATTTCTGAGTATCAGAAAAATTCGTTTTGGATTTTCATAAGTTTACTTTTATATTTTGATTAAATACTCAGTTCATAAGTTCACTTCCTTATTGTTGGTAAAAAGGCCCTTATTCCGCGTACACACACAAAAGCAAACAAACAGTCCCACAAGGGATAGCCTAGCAGTTGGAGTAAGCGAATATTTGTCAATGGACCCAAGTTCGAATTCTCTTTCCAACGGTCGAGCTTGTCACACATGTTTAACATACTGTTGTTTACGTCTCGTATGGTTTGCAAGCTATTATACAAAAGTATAAATTTACCCAGTGCACCTATATGGTTGGCTACTGGTTTCTTCGTTTAAATTATAAAAAAAAAAAAAAAAAACCAAGAAACAAACAGGTAAATTACAAGAGAAATGTGGATTAATTAAAAGTTAAAAGACACCAAAAGGGTTTAAAAACCATACCCTAAAAAATAATCCTTGTCCTTATCAATAATTGGTAATGGCTATCAAACATTTAGGTATTTTAGATGTAATAATTTAATAGTCAATAATTTGAGATTAATAGAAAGTCTGTCCCTTTTTTGTAAGTCTTCCAACTTAAATAATAAATAAATATTAAAAAAGAAGTCAAGGCAAATAAATATCCCCTAAAATAAATGTGGCTCGTTGTGTGCCAACAAGAGAGTCTACATCATCACCACATAGAGAAAATATATATAAATATTCAAGTAGTTTTTTTTTAGTAATATTGCAAATATCTAATCTTGGTTGATTGTGTTTACAACAACTAAACGACGCCGCTAGTGTTTGGCTAGGGCTAACTCTAATAATTCATAATGCATGTTATTAAAGTGCTTCATAGAACTATAGCTTGTTTTCATTGACATCAATTATTTAGCTCTGCAATATAAGTTAGGCTTCATCTAAATTGGATACAATAAAATGTTACATATATAGGCTAAAATGTCAAGAGACAAGATGTATAATTTTCTGAAAATTAAAAAAGATAGTTTTCATCCCCTCATAAATAGTGTTTGGCCTCGTTTGGTCGTCAAGATAAGATTAGCCAAGATAACATTAAATAATCTAATCTGATGAAAACCTAATTATTTTATCGGACGTCCAACAAAAAAACTACCTAAAAAGGCAAGATATCGAGAATACCAAACATCAAACAGAGTTCAATTATTTAGTTAATAATGACTAATCTCCCCAACCAACCGAGGCATTTGTTCACAAATTCTTGCACCGGAGCTGGGAGGTAATCGGGCGAACTGGAAGATGCGGACTTCGCTGCAAGAAATAATCTTGTTAAACTCACAATATATTGTTCAATTCAAGATAATTAAAAAATTACAAGTTGTGACAAGCAATTTAGAGCAAGAAAGAATCAGAAACAAAGTGATATATTAAAGTATAATTTAGTATTGTGAATCATTTTCTACATTATATAGATTCCTACATGTCCGAATCTTTGATTCAATTTTCGGACACATACGAGCGCAAGTATAGATCCAAGCCCAAAACGGAAATGCAGCCTAAATTTCACTTCCCAGGTTGCTAAACGAGGTTAAAAGATTGGGATTTCGAAAATATCAAATCTAGTAACCCCCACTAAAAGTGACCAAAACCATTTCATTTCAGTATTGAGAAACCATAAATTGTGAGAATTCGGCACATAGAACTGAATACAACCAAAAACCTATATCAAAATAGTAATTTTAGATAAAAAAATAAATAAAAAGAAAAGTCAAAACTTAGTTGAAATTAACTAATCAAACATCAAGTTCTCATACATAACAGTTCTGGCATGAAAATGCGTGTTAGTTTGTGTACCTCAAGCTGTGCCGATTTCACGTACATGAATCTCTCGTTCGCATTCATCAAAAGAGCAATTCATACTGGCAACACCATAAGTGAACAACCAACAAGATTTTCCCAACTAATCATGAAATGTTGCCTTGTTGTTCGAATTGACTATGTTCTCGGCCGAACATGCTTTCCTATGATTCACTGACAAAATCCGAATACCAGTATCCACCTTGTCATTTGTGCATCAACTTCTCCTCTCACATCTGACTTGTACTAATCAAGTTTCCTATAATCAGGAGTTATCCATAATATCAAATCGAAAAGGAACCAATGGATTCAATTCATTGAGCCGATCACAAGCCCAATTGCCTAGCTTTAAGCACTTGTACTTTCGGCTGTAATCAAACACTCTCATCAATATAGTGGAAGTAGGATCAAACGGCATGTTTGTAAGGAAACTCTCGAGTTCATCCATAAATCCATACTGACCATATAACTCAACCATGGAAACATAATGCTCCAACTCAGGCAGCAAACAATACTTGTCACTCATTACATCGAAATAACGCCTCCCCATTTCAACTCGGCCCTCGGATATACAAGCGTGTAATAAGCCTTGAAAAGTGACTCTATCTGGCTTGATCCCCTCCTTATCCATTCGCTCAAATAGCTCAACTACTTTCCCACCCATTCCGTTATGCGAACACCCCAAAATCATCGAATTGAAGAGGATCAAATCTTTCGAATCAGTTTTATCAAACACATTCATAGCGTATAAAACGCAGCGGCATTTCGAGTACATGTCAACTAAGGCTCCACTTATGACAATATCAATATCATAACCGTTTCTGATCATGAATGCATGGATTTGTTTACCTACTTCTAGTTCAAATATGTTTGCACAAGCAGCTAAAAGTGTACCGAAGGTGAACTTGCATGGTTTTGCCTCTCCTAGCATCTTCTCGAAGATCAGCATTGCTTCTTCGCTCATTCCACGACGGGCATAGCTCGTCAATAAAGCATTCCAAGAAACCTTATCTCGAGAATGGCTCATCTCGTAGAACCAAATTCTTGCACTAGTCAAGTTACCGCACTTCCCATACATGTCAAGAAGTGCATTGCCAACAAAGAGATTGGAGTACAAACCATGTCTATAGGCATATCCATGAACTTGTTTACCGAGTTCTACATCTGGAATTGCTGCACACATATTCAGAATTAATCCGAGTGTAACATGATCAGCTTCTTTAGTCTTCCTACGCATCATTATCACAAAGTCCAATGCTTTATCCCACTCAAACGAACGTGTGTAACATGCCAACATCACATTCCATGAGATCACCGTTCTTTCGGGCATTTGGTCAAACAACTCTCTGGCTTCTATCATTCTCCCACTCATAGCATACGCCGAGACCATTGAAGTATAGCTAATCAAATTCTTGGAACAAGGCAAGTTGAAAATCCTCCTTGAGCTCTCCAAATCTCCACACTTGGCATACATGCTGATAAGAGTACTCGAAACCACTTCATCCTCTTCCATATTAATCTTGATACCAAATCCATGAATTTGAAGGCCTTCTTTAAGTCCACCAATACTCAGACAAGCAAGAACGGCATTAGACACCGTAAAACTCATTGGCTTCACCTTCATCCTTATCATTCTTGAAAACATGTTTATAGCCTCGCCACCTTCATCCATTTCCAGGTACCTCCGAACTATCACATTCCAAGAAACATCGTTCGGATTCTCGATCTCATCAAACTTCCTCCTAGCATCCACCATCGCCCGGCATTTTCCATACACATCCACGAGCGAACTCTCCAATATAACATTTCCCACGTAACCGTATTTCACAACAAGACCATGGACCTGTCTTGACATCCAAAGTTCCAATGCATCACCGCAAGACCCAAGAACACTAGCAAAAGTGACCTCACTCGCAAAAACTCCCTCCCCAATCATCTTGGAAAACAATCCCAACGCATCTCCCGCCCGATAATTTTTTGAATACGCAGTGATCATCGCATTCCAAGACCCGCCATCTCTACTCGGCATTTCGTCGAACAGTTCCTCGGCATCCTCCAAACAACCGCATTTTCCGTAACATTCTATTGCCCTGTTGAGCAAAAACACTGGCGGATTCGGCGTGAAGGTGACCAAGTGAGATTCGAGCTTCCGGGTCTCGACAATTGCTTTGCTTGATGCGCAAATCCTGAATAGATGGGCGTAAAGGGAGGAAGGCAAAGCGACGGCGGAAGAGAAGAGAATGGAGACTGCTTTCGGAAGTCGCCCGAGGCGGACATGATTGAGGATAGTGGTGGTCAATGCCTTGGCGGACTGCGGCGAATCGGGGCGGTGGACGGCGGTGTTAGTGGTGGCGGAAAATCGTGCAAAAGAACTAGAACCGGTTCGCTCTGTCATGTGTTTTGATTAATTCTAATTCGGGTTTCCTTGCGGGTTTGAATAAACCATTTCCGGTTCAGTACCGATAGAAATTGGGCTTTTCTTGAACATAATCCATATTATATGGGCTCACAAGGAATAAACCCAACAAAATGAATAAATGGAAAAAGTAAATCCTAATATCCAACGCCCAATTAAGAAATTATTAAAATATGATATGAGCTATCTCGTCCATACGAGCATCGTCTAAGTAAATACGATTAATTGCACAAAAGACCCTAAAAGGGCGACCTGGAGATAGAAGCTCAATTCTGCTAAAAGGGTATATAAAATCATAGTATGGAGAAAATGTTGTTCATAGCTAACGTCGTATGGCGGTACGAGACCTCGGGGAGGCGTTTTAAGCTAGCTGAAACATATATAACCCAAATGCGGCAAAATCAAATAAATAGAAAATTAGGTTAAAAACACTTCGAGAATTGCAGGATGTTTTGTCTACCTTCCTTACGTTCTTCCTTGTTCCTTGTATCAAAAACTCAATCAAAATGCAACTATCTCCAAGAACAAAACGTCTGTTAATGCTTAATACTGTAATGAAGCCCGCTTATGTATAACACACCTAGAATAGTACTCTTTCTGATTTGATTGTCGGAATTTTTATGACGGAAAACCCTTTCCAGTGTTACAGGAATGACGTCCGACCAAGATTCCGGTGAAAATTGAAGACCGACATAAGCGAGACTAAGTTGACATCATCACACCGACGACCGTAGATTGATTAGCAAATATTGGGTCAATGAAGTGCCCAAAATATTTATTTGCACAAATAATTTCAGTCCTATTAGTGAATAGTGATTTTATTAAAGTTTAATATAATGTAGATTTATCCTACTTATTTTATGATTGTTATCTTTGTATATTTAATCACCACTATATTTTACCTAACAATTTGACAAATACTCATTTTGAGTTGAGGTGAACATATTTAATCACCACTATCTTTGTATATTTAATCACCACTACATTCCTAATTAGTACTTCCGGAAAAAAAAAAATCTGATTTTTCAGAAAGTCAAACTCCAATTTTAATTCCAATCCCAAAAATAGTCCAAATCATTTATTGCAAAAATCTTAAACAATCTGCTTTTCTATACCTTTGAAATTTTAATGTGAACACAAATTACTGAATTAATATAAATATCTATATAATATATAAATTGAAACCCTCATAGCCTAGAATTTCGACATTTGTCATCCACGTGGGCGTCCATGTAGACATCCCAGTCATTGCCCATATGTCATTACATATACCATAAATAACTTCACTTTCAAAATCGGATTTGATTGCAAGAATCGGAATAAATCAAACATTATTTAGTAAATCGGAATCAATGCATATTATTTACGGTAGTGATCTTAAATTGTGGATATTTATTCGAAATTATGGAAGTTAATTATGGAATTAATATATCCCTAATATAATTATTTCAAATCCTTAATTGTATATTATTTCAAATCCTTAATTGTATATTATTTCAAATCCTTAATTGTATATTATTATAAATTTAATACCTAAATTACGGCATACATTACGTTAAGAAATTAATTTCAATAAGTGTATACTAAGAAATTAAGGAATTCTTATTATAATTAAGGACAATTATTAGTTATTACCACTCTATTAATAGAGATATATTCATAGTACGTCAATTGCGTAATAAAAATATTTTTATATTTAATAAAGAAATATTATTAATAAATTTTTTTAATCCAATTACAAAATCTTATTTTTTATTAAAAGAAAAATTATATAGGTTATTATGGTAATGATTAATTTTGTCATTTTTTATTAGAAAATGACATTTTTTTTGACAATTATATATTTCCTTAATATTATATAGGTTATTATGGTAATGATTAATTTTGTCATCTAATACCAATTAAAATCCGTAATATATATGTAATTATATATTATAATTAATAAATCTCACACTATTTTAGTAACAATATATTCCTCAATCCATAATATATTCAATTATTATTCTTATATTCTAAAATGAAATAATTTTAATTGTATCAATTTAATGCATATAACCGATTTCCTTAAATATGTATACTATTTACCTTTTATTACATAAAACCTAAGTATAAATACCTCACTCCACATCCATTATTTCTCATTCATATAACAAAGCACACGGCAAGAAAAAAGGTTGTATACTCTAATTCCATTCTTTCATTATTTAGTTAATATTCGATTAGTTTATACCGTAATTTTTGATTGTTTATACCCTATATATATATTTTGTATGGTTTTCCGTTTAATAGTTACCAATTTCCTTTATCTTTCATACTTAATTGTTAATTTTACTTTTTTATTAGATGTTCGAATTAGGTCGTTTGCGGAAAGATTTATCTTCCGAAATTTATGAAGGAATGCAAGATGTGGTACTACAAGAAGACATGAAAAAGTCTCAAATCGAAAAACGTATCAAATTGCCTTCTTCGTTTTTGGGGAACAATGTGTATGTTTTACATTTTTTTTCATTTTTTTGTATTCCAATTTATGGGAAAATAAAATAACACCGATACTAAATATGTTTGTTTACTCGGTACTTTTATAGATCCACGGACAGCAAGGTATGTGTCATATGCGGCGACGTCGGCTTCAAAGTAGGGTTGCGTAGTTGTATACATTGCAAGGATATGATGCACATATATTGTATGGACGGAATGTGGAAAAAATTTAATTCTAATAGTCAATCTGAAGATTATACATGTGATGATTGTAACCACATTGGTGAAGTACAAGAGATTGATGTTAATGAATTTGAGCATGTCCCATTTAATCAAGGTTTTGTTATATTTTTTAATTTTATATTTTTCGTGTTTATATTTATCTTTTATACATATTATTTAGCGTAAATCAGCTTCTAAGTTTTTGTTTTTATTTTTTTGTGGTTTTGTAGTTACAGACGGAATCAATACATGCGTTGTATGCGATGAGGTTGGTTTAAAGGATTTTCTCATAAGTTGTGTGGATTGCGAGGAGTTCATGCATATTTTTTGTGTATCTAATTTTGATACAATAGATTGGAATGACTCTACCATATCTTCTTGGCGGTGTTGTGAGTGTATCAAACGTGTTAGACCCCAGTGACGAACTCATATATGTTATACATATATGAGTTATATATGATGTTATACATATGAACTAAAGATTTATATTCTTATTTATTTTACAATCAGCATATTATTAAATTTAAGTTCTTATTTATTTTACTATGTATTTCCTGTAATCAAATTTAAGTCATATTAAAATTAGATTTTTTTTTTTATTATCGACATAAACAAGATAACACAAAATTAATTTTTATCCCATTTAAGAACATAACTATGTTTTTTAATTGCATTAATGACACATAACTTTGTAGAAATTATAATACAACCCCTATATAGTATTGCTAATATAAAGAAAAGGCCCACTATGCGTCACAAACTTCAAAATTAAATATATATATAAATATCATCTTAAGGAGATAAATTTGGCAATTGGATTTTTTTTAAAAAAACTGATTTTTACCAATCAAGTGAATTTTGAATAGGATTCAAATCGGGAGTGATGGCGGATTCTGGATTGAATTCCAATTCCCATAAACTCTGATTTTGGTGCCATACGCAGAAGACTGTATCAGGCTACAAAAAAAATGTCAGTATCATTGTTATTCTCCACAATTTTCCCAAAACCTTCTTAATCATTACAACATAAATTCAAATTGGGACAGTTTCATTGGGAAAATCACCTAATTGGAAATAGAAAAAATGGCAACGTGAGTGACTTTGTAATTAAGAATTATATGACAGATTACGGTCAACCCCTGAGGTTAGATCAAATTACGAAAAATAAATGGTAGCTTTATATGTATATTAGTAACAAACTTATTCACGTCTAAATGACCTTTCAATTTGGCGACAGCGCGGTTCTGTTGCACTCAAAAAAATTGTGCCAGCAATTCATGGTCGACGCAATTTCAATGGTTGAATCGGAAAGACTGAAATTTATAAGATTTAACCAGGATAAGTTAAGAGTTGACATGTACAAGGGTATCGAGGAAAGTATTTTGAAGGGAGATACGGATGCTAGATCCATTGGCACGAGGGTTATTCTACCAGGCAGTTTTACACAAGGTCCAAGATACATGTTTAACAACTTCGTCGATGCTCTTCAAATATGCAACTGGATTGGATTTCCATCGTTGTTCATCACTATTACCTGCAATCCACAGTGGCCGGAAATTCAAAGGGCGTTGAGCGGTACTAATTTGAGACCTGAAGACCGTCCCGATATTCTTGCTCGAGTTTTTAAGATGAAGCTCGACAGTCTGATGTCAGATTTGAAGAAGGGCAAAATATTTGGTCGCATTAGAGCATGTAAGTATCAATTTATAAGATAAAAGAATGACATAATATATATTTTATACATTGTCTACTCTTATAATATTATAAATATTTTATTACGTCAAACATTGAAAATTTCTGTATATTAATGCTAACCAAATACGTTTAAAATGTAAAATGTTCAGATGTCTGCACAATTGAGTTTCAGAAGCGCGGTCTCCCGCATGCGCACATATTGATTTGGCTTCACAATGAAGACAAACCGAAGACATCAAAAGACATAGATAAAATCATATGTGCCGAAATCCCAGATAAGGTAACTGACCGAAAGATGTACGATTTGGTTGAGAAGTATATGATTCACGGCCCGTGCGGTCTGGCCAATCAAAACTCTCCATGCATGAAGGACGGGATTTGCACGAAGCGATTTCCAAAGAGTTTTGTCAACCGTACTGAGGCCGATGCAGATGGTTATCCGGTGTACAGAAGAAGAGAAAATGGGAGGACCGTGGTTAAGAAGAAAACATATCTCGACAATGGTTTCGTCGTGCCTTATAATCGTGCTCTACTGAAAAAGTACAGAGCACACATTAATGTCGAGTTGTGCAACCAGAATAAGTCGATAAAATATTTATTCAAGTACGTCAACAAAGGACACGATCGGGTCACGGCGGCATTTTATCAATCAAATAATCCAGGTGCAACTCCTGAAAGTCGCGATGAGATAAAGATGTACTACGACTGCAGATATCTTTCGGCATGCGAGGCTGCTTGGAGGTTATTTAGCTTTGACATTCACTTTAGAGACCCACCAGTGATTAGGTTAAGCTTTCATCTTCCGGACAGTCAGTCAGTTGTGTTTACAGATAATGACTCATTAGTTGATGTGCTGAACAAACCGACTGCGAAGCAAACGATGTTCCTTGCTTGGTTCCAAGCGAATAAGTTGTACCCTGAAGCTAGAAATTTGAGGTATGTAGAGTTTCCACAGAAATTTGTCTATAAGGAAAAAGCTCGCTGTTGGATGCCGAGAAAGATAGGATTCTCGATCGGAAGGGTTACCAATGTACCGCCGGGCAGGGGTGAAGACTATTACTTGAGACTGTTGTTGAACTTTCAAAGAGGTTGCACGTGTTACGATGATCTTAGAAAAGTCGAGGATCACGTCTACCCAACTTTCAAAGATGCGTGTTTTGCGCTTGGACTACTAGATGACGACAAGGAGTACATAGCTGGCATAAAGGAGGCAAACGAGTGGGCCAGTGGTGACTATGTTAGACGATTATTCGTCGTACTTTTGGTCGCAAATAATATGAGCAGACCGGAACATGTGTGGGAGTGTTGCTGGAAAGAATTCACCGAGGATATTGCGTACAGACTGCAACAACGTCGTACCAATTCAGGTATGAGAATACATCTTACGTTTTTACAACGTTTACTACACACGTTTGAATTAAAACTATATATTTTTATGATGGTCAAATTATGTTAATTTTTCATATAATATTATATTGAAGGTCCACATGTGTCAGACGATACTCTGAGAAACTACGCTTTGATCGAAATAGAAAATATATTGCAAAGCAACAGCAAAAGTCTGAGTAACTTTCCCCCAATGCCGATTCCAATTGGGACGATGACGGACGACACGGTAAATAGATTAGTTCTCGACGAGTTGGACTACGACGTTGATGCTATGCGTGAAGAACTTAAGAAATACCTTTCATCCATTACTGATGAGCAGAAAAAAGTGTTCGATGATATCATGGATGCTGTTGCAAATGACAGAGGTGGACTGTTCTTTCTTTATGGGCATGGAGGAACGGGAAAGACTTTCATATGGAAAACTCTATCGGCTACTATCCGTTCAAAAGGAGAAATAGTTATAAATGTTGCTTCCAGTGGTATTGCTTCGTTTCTACTTCCAGGTGGCAGAACTGCTCATTCCAGATTTGGACTGCCAATAATTGTACATGAGAGCTCCACATGCAGCATCAAACAACAGAGCCCACAAGCAGAATTGTTGTCTAGAGCAAAGCTAATCATATGGGACGAGGCACCGATGATGCACAGGTACTGTTTCGAAGCACTCGACAAAACAATGAAATCTATACTTGATTCAGATATGCCATTCGGATGCAAGGTTGTAGTGCTTGGAGGGGACTTTCGGCAAATTCTCCCAGTTGTGTTGAAAGCGTCGAGACAAGACATTGTTCATGCTACAATCAATTCATCACCGTTGTGGAGACAATGCAAGGTTATGAAGTTAAACAAGAACATGAGACTTGAGTCGTCCTCCTCTTCTGCCAGTGCAGATGAAATAAGAAAATTTGCGGACTGGATATTGAGAATCGACAATGGCGATGCTGACGAGATAAATGACGGTGATGCCACAATTGAAATTCCCGATGACATGCTGATTCGGAATTCTGCAGATCCCTTTTTGGATCTTAAAGAATTTGTCTATCCCGATCTGGTGACCAACCTTTTCACTCCCGAGTATTTCGAAGGCAGAGCAATCCTTGCACCCACTAACGAAAGTGTCGGTTTTATGAACGATCATTTTTTGTCGATAATAACTGGAGAGGAGAAGGTCTATTTCAGCTCAGATAGTATGTGCAAGGAGGAGTTGTTGTCGGATGTCAACGCAGAAATATACTCACCGGAGTTTCTCAACACCATATCATGTTCCGGAATTCCACCGCATAAGTTGACATTGAAAAGAGGTGTTCCCGTTATGCTCATCAGAAATATCGATCAGGCCAGAGGATTGTGCAATGGAACAAGGCTTCAGATTATTAATATGGGAAAACACGTTCTCAACTGCAGGAATCTGTCCGGTAAACATGTTGGTGATATGGTGTTCATTCCTAGAATGACTTTGGTACCGTCCAACTCCGCATTGCCTATTAAATTCCAGCGACGTCAGTTTCCGCTGATGGTATCATTCGCAATGACAATCAATAAAAGTCAAGGACAAAGTCTTTCTCACGTGGGCCTGTACTTGCCAAGACCTGTTTTCAGTCACGGACAGCTCTATGTCGCACTCTCGAGGGTTAAGAGTCGAAGTGGAATAAAGATTTTGATTAACTCGGAATCTGGTGATACGACCAACGTTACAAATAATGTAGTCTACAAGGAAGTTTTTCAGCGTATATGAAGGTAAGTATTAAAAAATTACAATATTTATTGACGACCTTTATTATCTATTATTTTTATGTTTTGTTATTCTTCATTCGTAGGTTTATTTTAATTGTACTATGAACTTGCTATGGACTCCGCTCGATATTTCATGAAGGTAATCTGTTTACGATGATTTAATGCAATTAAACAGTTATATTGGTATTGTTTTGGTAACAATTTACATATTTCGTGTGACCATTTTACAACATATGCAGGTCAGTTGCATTGTATCGGATTTGTTGCATGGGTTTAGGGCGGTTGGTATCAAACAATTTAAGTTTTCAACGTTCATGTCATTATGATTGTACAAGTTTGGGACTATATATTCGCTCTTTTGTATATGGAAATTAAAACCTTCGATGTTTAATTTTTTTCACTTATATCAACTTATTTTGAACTTACACCATACAAATTATTTTTATTTTTGAATATGTTAAGTTCTACTTCTTTCTTTTACTTATTAACAATTAATATCACTATTTTGAGAACCTTTTTTATTATTCAATATTTGTTTTACGATGAATACCCCGTGCATCGCACGGGTGTATTACTAGTTATTATTATTAAAAAAAAAAGGTGCAACAAAGTGTGGAAAAAAGCAATGATTGGTAATTTCCATGGTGGGAGCGTTCACACCATATATATATATATGATGTAATAAACATTTTGACAGCAAATTTTGCATTCTTTATTATTACCAGGCTTTTTGTGTTGTCAGAAAATTCAGATAATCTAATACAAACTCGCATTCTTTATTATTACTCAGTTCCTTCGTTATATCCAGCAAAAATCAGGGTTCTTTTAGTCATTTCTCATCCTCGAATCTCATTCTCTCTCTCTCTCTCTCTCTCTCTCCTAATCTCACTTGCGCTTTTCTCCCTAAATTTCATCGATTTTTTCAGACAGAAAAAGATCCTCTCGCACAGACCCTGATAAATCGACACTAGTAGTGCCAACTCTACAAACTCCGCACAGAACAAAATAAATAAATAAATAAATAAGGTATTCCTCTAATCTTGCTGCTTCTTACATTAATTCCTCATTTTTCGCATGTGGGTTTTCATTTTTTGTTTTGGTTTTTCTAATGTTGGCGAGTGGATCTTGAATCTTGAATTCCTCAATTGGGGATTTGTTTTTCTTGGAAATTAAATTAATTAAAGGGTTTGTCTCGTCTGTCTGTGTTTGATTTTGTTTGCAGGGTAATTTCCTCTGTGTTTCATTTTCTTGATTTTTTTTGTTTTAATTGGATGGTAGTAAATGGAATTTTCTCAAAATTTAATGCATCTCTTGTCTGAAGATTCGCCGCCGATCTTTTTTATTCGCTCATGAATTTTGCACAAACGTGATTTAATCTGATTTGTGTTTATGCTAGAGAAAGATTTGTGTTTGGTTTGGTTCTGCATTTGTTTTGTAAAAACAAAATCATGCATGATTTGAATTCATTGAATTACAACGATTGCTTGTTTTTGACCCTCGTCGAGTCGCGTATACGGACAATTTTTCGGTTTTAAACCCTCACAGCATATACGGACAATTTTCGGTTTTAAACGAGAAAATCAAGAAAGTGTTTGCATATCCTTCTTCTCCGCCAATCAGGCGAAGAATGCTTCTGTCTTAATATCATATATCGTTGTTTTATTTCCCTTTTTCGGTTGTATATTTTGTCGTATGTTCTGTCTGAAATAATCATCGATTCACTGAAATCACGGGCTTTAGAAGAATCGACTTTATTTTCACTAAATTCTTTTCACATTTTACTTATAACATCATTTTATTTGGTTCTAAAACCAGCTAAATTCGGCTAGTTATTTGGAGGGGTTTACTCTAATTGTCAAAAAACTCCCCGTGTTATAAATATTACCAAAACGCCAAACGCAGCATTAAGGGGGTTTTTCGCCAATATTTATAACACAAGGGGTTTTTTAGCAATAAACACTTATCTGGAGTATATAGTGCCGGAGTATATAGTGCCGATACTTTTCTTGTTTCTTTTGTAGGCTTTGAGTAAGCAATGGACGAAGCATACACCGATTCGAGAAAATGGGAGGACATGGATATAGACATTCTGGTCAAGGTTTTCCAGAATCTGGATATATTCGAGTTGACTTCCGGTGTGGGCCACGTTTGTCGTACGTGGAGGATGGCAGCTTTCGACCCTTGGCTGTGGAAGAAGCTCGATATGTCGCTGCTAAAATCGAACTTCATCAAAATCCCGTTAGAGCCCTATGTCTATGTGGACGGTCGGTCGGATAAAACGTTTACCCGTGTTTTGAAGATTGCTTTGAATCTCAGCCGTGGAAACGTGTCGACCTTGATTTTTCATTACAATATGTACGTCAGTGACGACCAGTTGTTGTACACTGCTGAAAGGTATATCTAATAACTAATTATTCTTTTTCTTTTTACGTATTTAGTTTCTTGATTTTACACGGTGTGGCGAAATATGCACTAGTACTAGTAGTAGTTGGTAACTTTCTTTATCAAACCTCTCGTTTCACGTCAAACGTCAAGATTCTCTTGCTTTGTTTGTGACAAAAATAATCGATACTCTCACCCGCCTGTGACGCAGGTGCCCACATCTGAAGCGCCTCGTAATGCCAGCCTGGAACAGAATAAAGAAGACAGGCATATGCAGAGCTGTACAGATGTGGCCGAATCTCGAATCGCTCACAATGCCCAGCATATCGAACCCTCCATATCTCATGGAAGAAATCTCGAAAAATTGCCAGAAATTCACCGAACTGAAAATCATGGGACCGTGCGATATTCTCTTCGCGTCAACCTTAGCTGCTTTTCTACCGAACCTTAAAGTACTAAGCGTCCGATGCTCCGTCCTTTTCAAGGAAGCGCTTGTCATAATCCTGGAGGGAATAAAAGGGCTGGAAGTGCTGAACATATCTCACTGCATGCTCGTCGAAGTGGGCCCACAGCCCGGGCCCAGGAGAGTCCTCACGAGGCTCGACAAATCGATTCTCGAAAAAACGAGCCGTTTGAAGAAATTCGTGACGTGCATGAGCGATTCTTGCGTTGTTTGTCAGAGAACTAGGAATGACGAGGGGCTGATTAGGTGGTACAAGTACGAGGAAGATTTTTGGAGGGTCGATGAAGTGAGTTCTCTTGCGGTTTGAGTGGATATCTTTTTTTTTTTTTTCGAGTGTTGTATGAAACTTGTGTGATCGATCTTTGCTCGAGACGGCGAAAAACTTAATAAGGCCTGTGTAGACAGATTTGTAAGTAGGGGTCATGTTTTACTTGACTGTATGATTTGTGTTTTTTTTTTTTTAATTGAAAGGTTGTTTGTTTTTCTGGTGAACAAATTTGTTAGCCGATTTGTTCTATGTTACATCCGGTGAATTCCGTCCGGATGACATTCTACCTCACACACACACACGTACATATATACAATTTACACATATCGTGTCACTTCGTATATTTTGTCAGATGTAGCATCTACGAGATCTTTTTATCCATAATTTGTTTTAGTTGTACAAATCACAGGGTGTACAAGAGCCGCGAGCCAAATTTGATAGTTTTTTCGAGCTCAAATTGAATTTCACGAGCTCGAATTCATCGAACTTTCATTTTCTGAGGTGGAGCTCGAGTTGAATTTATCGAGGTCCAAACTCAAGTCAATTTACTATTATTATTAGTTTTTTATATATATTAATATTTTGTTAAGTATTATATTATAATATAAAAAGATAAACTGATTTGCTTTTTTTTCTTCTAAAATTTTAACTTATTATATACTTTTATGATTTATATATAATATATACTTAAAAGTAAAATAAAAAAATAAAAAAGCTCGTGTGCTAATGAACAACCATTGGACCTACCCAACCTATTGAAAAGTAGCAGGTAGCCGAGTGAAAACCAACAATAGAACCGAGAAGGGTTGAAAAGTCACAAAAAAACTTGCTTTGGTGCCAAAAGGAAATTTAGACAAAAGTAAGTGCAAAATTGTTGCTAGTCAAATAGTCCAAAAAGCCGACTCTTCTTCATTCCTCACACACTACGCAGCGTAGTAGATAAAAAAAATCACAACCCCCTCCTTCCTTGTTCCCCTCTCTCTCTCTCTCTCTCTCTCTCTCTCTCTCTACTTTCTCTCTCTGAAACAATGGCCCTTCAATTGTGGGAGACGCTGAAGGAATCGATCACAGTGTACACAGGCCTATCTCCGGCTACTTTCTTCACTGTTCTCGCTTTAGGACTCACACTTTACTACCTCGTCTCAGCTTTTTTCGGGTCGGTTGACGGCGGCCACAACCAGCAGAGGTCCAGAGCTTTCGAGGAGCCGATGGAGCCGCTACCTCCTCCGATTCAGCTCGGCGAGATCACCGAAGACGAGCTGAAACAGTACGACGGCTCCGATCCGAAGAAGCCTCTGCTCATGGCTATCAAGGCTCAGATCTATGACGTGTCTCAGAGCAAGTATGATTTCTCCATCTCTGTGTATTAATTTTGTTTCAGTTTTGTTTTTGTTTTGTGGCTGTGGTGAATTTGTTGGTACTTTTATGGTGTTTTTAGGGTTATGAATTTATTTATTTTTAATTTTTTTTCCACTTTGTGTGGTTATTTGAGCTTTAAGGCAATTGAATCATTTTGTTGATTTTGGTAACAAAATTGGAATTTATTGTTAATGATTTTGTTTAATATGTGTCTATTTTTCTCTTGTTCCTTATTTGATCAAAGTTTGCTCACTTTTCGATCTTTTGTTCCTTCCTGAATAAAGTGATTACTCTTTCTAGAATCTTCTGTTATTATCTCTGTATATAGCTGGTGTTATCCAATTTCTTTTGTGAAAAATGGATTCACGGTATATTCTGATTGACGATTATATAGTTTGCTAAAATTAGCTATTGGGAGCAATATCTGTGATTTCAAATGGAATTATACAGTTGATGGAAGTGAATTTATTCCACTTTTTGTCAGCCAAGTGGAGTAAAGTGATGATGTACGATCCTAGCGATATTTAGTACTCGTATTTGATTTTCTTTTTTACCTTATGTAAAAGCACGATTTTAATAGCTGACCATCTGTTTCTACGTAATTATGAACTTGCGTTTATTTGTGATATCGTGTTATGAACTTGCGTTTATTTGTGATATCTTGTGTCACTTCTTATAACTACAAAACAAAAACAATAAGCAATGATTTCCTAGTCCAGGTTGTACAAGTGATTTTTGGTATAGTTTTCAGTTTTTATTTGCTCTTTCGGAAATGAAAATGGACTTCTATGTGAGGATTATACTGGTTCCCAATTTTTGTATGATCAAGGATTAGCGAAAATTGAAAAATCGAACTAAGTGGAGCATGGTTCTAGCAACTCATGCTTGTTCGATTATTCTCATTCCATATGTATATATAATGGGTGTATTATTGTTTGTTTGACAAATCATATATGTTTATTTTTCTACGATTTCCTGCTTGTTATGCCAATCAAACGAAAACACCAAATGGTCAACCTTCTATTATTATAATCGAACAGTTGGTGAATCAAATGTAGCTGGTCGAATATGACACATTCTTGATTTTTGTCATAAGTTCAGTTTTTCTATACCTCGCACTTTTCAATTCTCTCTGTTCATCATTGCTAAGATAAATATCAAGAACCATGTCCATGAACGACTCGTTCTCTCGTTGAACTTGTTTGTTATTATCTTATTTGCAGGATGTTTTACGGACCAGGTGGGCCCTACGCACTATTTGCCGGAAAAGATGCCAGCAGAGCACTTGCAAAGATGTCTTTCGAAGACAAAGATCTAAACGGTGACCTAACTGGGCTGGGCGTTTTCGAGCTCGAAGCTTTGCAAGATTGGGAATACAAATTCATGAGCAAATACGTGAAGGTGGGAACTGTCAAGACAGCTGTGCCAGTAACCGATGAAAGCCAAGCAACCGAAGCTCCTGCAGAAGCTTCTTCCGATGCTACTAAGCTTCCAGAAGCTTCCGATGATGCTGACATGGCAAAGCCGGCAGATGATGGCCCGTATGAGACTGCTCCAAAAGAAACCGCCGAGGAAACAGCGACGGCCAATCATGATGCAGAGAAAAAGGAGTGAATTTTCGTCGGCGACTTTTAAACTGCAAATCGGGATGGGGAGTTTGCTGCCTTCCTTGGCTCTTGTCTTGTTTTCTGCATAGTGGCTTATTTGGAGTTTATAATTAACTCTTTGTTATGTAACAAATATTGGTTGAAACTTATAGTTTTAGCATTTAATAATGACTTGAAGCATATGAAGGTGGATTTTTATACTTCGATTTCTCTTTTATTTTTTTATTTTTATTTATTTATGTATGTTTGCATCAATAGAAAGTGAAGTTGAAATATAGATTAAAGATTCCAGATATTATTCCAAATCATAGGAAATAAAGGGACAAAGCTGATATGCGCACGTGCAGATAACAATGTGTGTGTTATTGTTTGTTTGGTGGTCCAAAGTCCAAACTGAACCTAAACTTTCTTGAAAATTTGCAATTTATTATTTCAACTTTTCAACAATAATATATTTTGCAGCAACAAAATAAAAGTTCATTAAATATCTCTATTGTGGGGTAAGTTTGCAATTAAAACAATGCAGAGGCGTTTTAAATGCAATATATAGGGATGGCCCTGCCTAAGATATTGGTTGTAGCCTATGTATTATTTACGGCATTTAAATGAAGGTTGGATTTGGACCACAAACCCTAATTTAATTTCCCACATTCAATTTATCGACATCACTTATATACTTCGGCTTAGATTTGTCGGTAAATTGGAAAATGTAGATTTCACAATTGAAGAGTTCATGATTTAAATATATGTTCATATTTTTAAAAAGATAAAAAAAAAAGTTTTAAAACTAATTAATTCTTGAATTTCACATTCAAATTTCAATAATCGGCCTTAAAAAGGTGATTATTTGTAAATAATGGAAAATATATCAATGTATAATTATTTTATAATTTGCTATAACCTTAAAAGATTAAAAAAAAATATTAAATATTTTGATATTCGGAACCGTTACCACGAACCGAATTTTCAGTTCGACACGATTCGGTTGGGCATCTCTGTTGTATTTCTAGCAGTAGAGTTCCTTAATAGCTCTTCCCGAATTAGTATGTTAAAATTAGGGGTGAAGTTAACACTTTCATTCCAATTGTTTTTCCATAGTTAATAACTAATTCCAAATATTTTTTCTTCTTCTATATAAAAATGAGAATTTGGGGCGAAAAATTTGTTCTAGAATCGAAATTGATGACTCCAAAAATTTCATTTTCTAAGTAACCTATAATTTAAAATATATACGAATCTTAATATCACAAATACCGTCATGAAGTGATTAAAAATCACAAAAATATTTCTTTTAACCTTTAAAAATTAAAACCTTCAAATTCTTTAAAGTTCAAATTAATCTCCTACACTTACGTATTTGTGCTTTCTTGATTTTTTGTTCCCATTTTTTTTTTTTACCGAAGTGAGGCCAGAAATTCAGAATCTTTAAGTGAAGTTTCAACTAATAATTAATCCAAAACAAACAAACAAAATTTATCAAAAACCGTTTTTGTTTAGCGATGGATGAAGATGGAAGTAGTCGATCTCCTTCAGCTGATTCCGACGATTCCGCAAGCTCTGACAGTTCTTCAATGGCGGATTCCCCCTGCTCTCACTGTTGGCGTGGCCCCTTCTACTTCGCCATGTCCTTAACCCTTGCCTACCTCGCCGTCACAACGATGAAACACTCCGCCCCGGAAAACCCACCACCCCCGCCGCTCCACGGCCTCGCGCTCAACGCCTCCGCCGTCCTCCGCCGCCACGGCGGCTTCCACATAACCGCCGCCCTCCTCCAAGTCTCGCCGGACCTCTTCTTCTCCGGCAACGCCTCCACCGTCTTCGCCATCCAGGACTCCGCCTTCTCCAACCTCTCAATCCCGCCGTGGGAAATGCGGCAGCTCCTCCTCTCCCACGCCGCCCCCTCCGCCCTCCCCACGGCGGAGCTTCTCAAGAAACCCCCTGGCTTCTGCTTCAAAACCCTCGCCGAAAACAAGAACCTGGTCATCACAAAGAACAACCCGAAAACGGGCCCGATCACAATCAACAACGTACCCATTTCCGACCCGGATATATTCCTCGAAGGCCCGTTCTCAGTCCACGGCGTTCTCCGGCCACTCAACGAGATTCCGGCGCCGGCGTGCGGCTTCTCCGACCACCGGAATGTCGAATGGACGGGGATCATAAAACTGCTGAGCTCCAACGGATACGTTTCTTTTGCAATCGGACTGAACGCGGTTCTCGATAAGATCGTTCGGAATTACGAGAAGTTGAGCTCGGTAACCGTTTTCGCTCCGCCGAATTCCGGGCTCATATCGTCTCCGTCGCCATTCTTGGATAGAATTGTGAGGCTTCACATTCTGCCTCAAAGGCTTAATTACATGGAATTGATCGCAACGAAAAATTCGTCTCTCAAGACTCTGATTCCGAGCTTTGATTTGAAGATCGAAAAGTTTACGCAAACTCTCGTGATTGACGGGGTCGAGATTACGAGGCCCGATTTGTTTTCGTCGGAGACGTTTGTTGTTCATGGGATTCCAGGGATTTTGATGTTGTTGAGCTTTTCAGTTCATTCAAATAGTTTTGTTTTAGATGAAATTCTTTGCTTGGTGATTTAGTTTCTTCATCTTGTAATTAGGATAAATTGATTGAACAAGTATACATACAATATTCATTACTTGAAAAGATTTTTTTCTTTTTTTCTGTGCAAATGAGTGAACTTTGAGATGAAGGGTTGATTCCGTACCGGAAATTTAGCTCCTTTTTTTATCCCTTTTTTGATATATGTGAAAATAATAATAACAAAAAATAAAAAACTAAAAATCGGTTTTGGACTCGGACTCGGATCCGAAAGGACCCTATTGGACCCGACCCGGACCCGCCTCCAAAAGGGTCGGTTTCGGGTCCCGAAAAAGTAGGACTCGGACCCGACCCGCCCCGTGGTCGTGTCGAGGGAGAGACCCTAAATATTTTAATTTGCTCCATTTGAAAAAAACGCATACTCATTCTCAGTCATTATTTTTTATATTTTCAGCCATTAATCGACTACGAAGCATAGTCGATTAATGTAAATCGACTATGAAACATATTTGATTAAGGAAATTCTTTAATATATATATATATATATATATATATATATATATATATATATATATATGAAAGAATTTATGGTCCCGAATTCGTATTATACAGAGATGTTATCTAAAATGTTATGACACTTGAGACAACATGCAGCGGAAATATAAAGATTAACAGACAGTACTCAGAATTAAAAATGTTCACAAGTAAAGACTTGTGAACTTGCCCTTTACAGGACGGAAAAATATATTAAAATCAGTATTCCAAGAATACAAACAGAAGATGTGCGAAAACTTCTTCCTTATGAATGAATCTTTTTCAAGATCATTCTTACAATCAAATCTAGATACTAAAAGAAAAATATTAAAAATTCTAGATTTCAAAGAATGTACTCGTGAGGAGTACGTAAAGAACTTATGAATGAATCACTATCTTGATCATTCTTACAACCAAGTCTAGAAACATATATACTATACAATCTAGACTACAAAGAATGTACTTATGAGAAGTACGTAAAGAATGTACTCATAAG
Organism: Erythranthe guttata; assembly: GCF_000504015.1. Next base: position 347,868 of record NW_012194947.1, on the reverse strand, counting down.
GAGTACGTAAAGATTGTACTCATGAGGAGTACAAACGACCGATTCTAAAACCACTCTAAAACACTCATGAATTCTTTTCAGCTCTCGGTTTTTTTTACTTCGTTGAATCGATAATCTTCCTTGAGTATTGAAGTCGGTATTTATAGGCATTCCAAGCATCCACTCCTCAGCCCATGATCTGCAAGAAAACCAACTACAAGAGCACTCAAGAACATGGGTTAGTGGGTTAGTGGGTTAGCTTAAGGAGTTAGAATAATATTCACAATTAAACCCACTTAAGCACTACTTAGCCCACTAAGCACTATACTTAACCCACTAAGCACTATTTATTCCATAACTAAAATTTAGTTAGAAAATAAGAAAGTTAAAAACAACATGTGAAGATAATCCACGCTCACGTGTTTCAAACTCCCCCTTTTTAACTTTCTGATCAAAACTAAATTTTAGCTTAACTCCCCCTGAGTCATTGCTTGAACTCCCCCTGAATATGATAACCAATATAGCAAATAACAATAATAGTGCAATCCTAGCAAACTGAACAAAAACAAATATTGTTCATAAAAATAACTTTAGAGCAGAATATCCAAAGTGTCCTCAGTATCAGCTGCTGCTGCTTTCCTCTGCTCCTTCAGCTTCACCCTCATTCTTTTCTTCTTCTTCATTAACTCCATGTTCTCTGCCTCTGGCATCCAAATGATGAGAAGTCCCTGCTTCAACTTCATGACTAGCTTTTTCTCCCCCTTTTTGATCAGAAAGAGTTTTTTCGGAGCATTTCCACCATGGACTGGTGATAGGTAATCTGAGCTAGAGAATGAGTAAGCTGCTGCAATAGAAGATCTCTAGAAACAGACACAAGAAGGTTAGAAGTGTTGTCAACATGAGGTGCAACACCCTCAGTACCAATGTTATTTTGACCTGATTCAGTTGAGAGAAAATCATCTCCATTCCAGGGAAGATCTTGAACATGAGGAGCCCTCAGAAAATTTTGAGACACAGTGATCATGCCTTGTGGGTTGTGAAGATATTCTGAGTCATCTTGGCCCAAATTTTGAGAGAGTAAAATGGAGTAGATGAGAGAAGGATAGGGAAGGTGAGTGGAGGGTGAAATTTTCCGGGCAAGATGACCAATAGTATCAAAGAACAGTTTACCAAAATCCACTAGTAATCCCATCCCCAATTTGTACATGAGTACATCATGAGGTTTTGTTACCACAGAGACATTTTTGGATGGAATCCAATTCATCACTGTGAGTCTAAACAAGACAAAATAAAATGCAGTGAGTTGAGAAACTTTGAATTTTTTGGGGTGAGCAGACAACATTTCAAACGATTGCCAGAAAGAGTCTTACAAACCTCAGTAAAACCACTATAATTATCCTCATCAGTCACAGTAGGAGTTTGTAAATGAGAGTTGATTATTTTGGGAGAAAAAAAAAGAAAATGGAATTTCGCACAAAAACTTTGCCAAAGTTTGGAGAATTTTTCTTAAAAAAAGAGGTTTGTAAATTGGCATAAAATTCAAACTAGACTAAGGATTTTTCTTTGATCAAGAAAATCAGTAATCCTATGTCTATCAAAGTTTAACTCATCCTTGGAAATTTTCTTCTCCTCAATGAATTGGCAATTCATGATTTGAGGACTCAAAATTGAATCAGATTCAAAATAAAAGATAGTACTGAAAGCATTGTTTACCTCAAAAGTAGTTGACAGATCATTCCCATCCAAGTCTGGCTCTTCTTTCTCAGAGGATTACTCTTCGTTAGAGTCTTCAAGTTCATCTGGGATGTATTTTGGCTCAGGTGATGCAACACGTGGGGCAGCATCTTCCTGCATCGGAGAGGAGTCCTCAGATGAGTCACTGTCTGACTCTGAGTATAGCAATTTTTTGCGAAAAGTAGCAAGGGGAACTTCCCAGCTGTCATCACTTTTCTCTGGTTCATTAGCCTAGGGAGGTGATGTATCCACTTGAACAGCTGCTTCTGCAAGAGTTTCCAGAGGGTTTGCATGTGGTGCTGAGGGTGTTTCTTCAGTGGTAGTGAAATCCTGAGCATCAACAGAGGGAATGTCAACATGCTCGGCAGAGGACATCCCTGAAAAATCAGGCATTTTTTCTTCCTGGTAGGGAACAGCATCCTCAGCAGCACTCTGTGAAACATTGGCTGAGTCAGTGGGTGCAGCAGCATCTTCAGGAACATGTGCAGCAACATCTTCGGAAACCGGATGTTGAGAAGAGTTATGCTGAAGTGTCTCCCCCTTAGTTGATACTCGTGAAGTCGAGTCTTTGGAGGATGACTCAGTAAAGCTTGAGGAGAGAGCTAGGGCTTCCGGTTCTGCAAAGGTTGGATCTCCTTCTTCATCATCGGTTTCTTCAACAACCAAGTGAAGGCCTCTTGGTGGGTTTGGCCTAACTGGAGTGCGACCGACTGTGCTGCCTCTTCTTCTACCTCTGTCGCCTCTGCTTAGAGAATGTCTTCCCCTTCGTCGTTGTGATCCAGTAGCATTCAGATCTGGGAAGAGATTCATACGCTTGGACCGACGAGTTGGAATCCTTCCTGCATTGGAAGAGGGACCCACGTTCTGGAAGTTGTCTGGGTCAATCGGATTCATCTCGTCTCCGGGCTCAATAAAGCTGATCGGCATAGCTTCAAGGTTGACAGGATGAACGATGATGACCAGATTTGGGTCTGCTGGTTCAGGTGCTGCAGCATCGTTGTGGACATCACCAGCTGCGGCTGGAAGAGGATTTCTAGGAGGAGATGCCATGATACAGTAGATAAAAAAATTGCTTCTTGTGCTTTTGATTTTTGAGTGTGAATTTTCGAAAAAGAAGCACGAAATTTAGAAGCCCTAATTTGCAGAAAAAAAATTGAAGTGGAGAAGGTGAATAAGTGTTGTGCGTTTTTCTTGGAGAAAGTGTGATTAAAGAGAATAAAAGTTTCTTTGGCAGTTTAAAGCAAACCGTGAAAAATGGCACAATAAGGAGTGGACTTAGTGGAAAATGAAAGACTAACCCATGTACCCCATGACCCATATAAATAGGGATAATTCAATAAAAATAGAAATAAAAACCGTAACACTCATGAAATATTCAAAAAAAATAAAAAAAACATATTTATTAATGATTAATAGAATTGGCTTACAAGGCATAGATTTTATATATATATATATTTTTTTTTTTTTTTTTTTTTTTTTTTTTTTTTTTTAAACTCTTATTTTCAAGTCAAACAATTCACATGGAACATGATCAAATGTTCAGTTTGAAGGTTCCTCAGTTACTAATATATGACTATCAAAATAGAGGAGTTTGACGTATGCGAGTGGAATTATTTCCCAAATGTTTACATGAAGCATGATCACGTTTCAAGGTGAAAGACTTCCAGTTACTTATTTAGAAAAATAATTCATCACAGTGAAGTCATTATTTAAAGAAGCTGAGCTTCAGTAAATTATGTTGCAGCTTAAGATGTTTGATGCGGTGCTGCAACATTTTTCAGGACATGTTTATTGGGTACACATCCCGAGAGATTTTCTGAGTTTAGAAAACCTCTCATAATCTAATGCCTTCGTAAAGATGTCAGCCAGCTGATCTTGTGTAGAAATGTACTTTAAGCACACTATATTTTTCTCAACTATATCACGAATAAAATGATGTTTAATATCTATGTGTTTAGTACGTGAGTGTTGAACATGATTTTTTGAAATATCAATAGCACTTGAATTATCACAATATATGGCCAGGGTGCCACTGGTTAACCCATAATCCCCCAACATTTGTTTCATCCAAATTAGTTGACCACAACATCCTCCAACAGCTACATATTCTGATTCAGCTGTTGAGAGAGATACACAATTTTGCTTTCTACTAAACCAAGAAACCAGATTATTCCCCAAAAAGAAACATGCACCTGAGGTGATTTTTCTGTCACTAATATCCCCAGCCCAATCAGAATCACTAAAACCTATCAAATCTGTATTAGTGTCTTTGAAAAACTGAATCCTTAAGTCTACTGTACCTGCAACATACCTAATAATCCTCTTCACAGCTTTAAGATGAGTGACTTTGGGATTAGCTTGATACCAGGCACACACACAAACACTAAACATAATGTCAGGCCTGCTTGCTGTTAGATACAGAAAACTTCTAATCATGCTTCTGTAAAGGGTGCTGTCAACATCTTCTGCAACATCATCCTTGGACAGTTTTTGGCTGGAACCCATTGGAGTTTTCATGTGCTTGGCTGACTCCAACTCAAACCTTTTGACCAGATTGAGATCATACTTCTTTTGATTTACAAAAATTCCTTCACCTGTCTGTTTGATTTGGAGTCCTAGGAAGTAATTCAACTCTCCTACCATGCTCATTTCAAAAGTGTGAGACATAGAATCTACAAAAGACTGAAAAGGGTTAGCACAAGTAGAGCCAAAAACAATATCATCAACATATATATGAACACTAATGATATGATTATTAGTTCTTCTAACAAATAGGATTATGTCTGCCTCTCCTCTGTTGAACTGTATTTCAAGTAAGAAGTCTGTGAGTCTTTGATACCAAGCTCTAGGAGCTTGTTTAAGACCATACAATGCCTTCTTAAGCTTGAAAACATGATTAGGCTTGGCAGAATCTTCAAAACCCTTGGGCTGTTCTATATATGCTTCCTCATTTAAAACCCCATTCAGAAATGCACTTTTGATATCCATCTGATACAATTTGATTTTAAGAAAACAGGCTATAGCAAGAAGTAACCTAATAGATTCAATTCTAGTTACTGGAGCAAAGGTTTCATCAAAATCTATACCTTCAATCTGAGTATAACCTTGTGCTACTAACCTAGCCTTATTTCTAACAACAGTACCTTTTTCATCAGTTTTATTTTTGAAGATCCACTTAGTTCCTATCACATTTACATGACTTGGTCTGGGAACTAAGTACCAAACATCATTCCTGATGAACTGATTCAGCTCTTCATGCATTGCATTAATCCAAAACTCATCCTTCAGTGCTTCTGCAATATTCCTTGGTTCGACTGAAGATAGAAAGCAAGTAGTTCCAGTTAGTGTACATTCAGAAGATAAATTTGCAAATCTTACCATATCTCTGTAATTCACTCTCTCTTTTCTTCTGGTCCTTATCCCATCAAAGATATCTCCTACAACTTGAGTCGATGGGTGATTTTTCTGGATTCTTCTTGATGGTTCCTTTCTGCAGACATCATGAGTTGGCTGCAGTTCAGCTTCTGTGCTCTCTGTAGGAAGTATTGAGTCAGATGTGGTAACACTTGGCTCAACACCCTCTTCTCTTGATACAAGACTGTTTATATCTGGAGCATCTGTGGCAGTAGTGTCTCCTCCTGTTGTTTCTCCTTCAGCAATCAGATCATCAACTTCATCTTCAGCTGTTTTACTGCGGAGATCAGCAAAGTCATCAAATACCACATTTACAGATTCAATAATGGTTCGAGTTCTTAAGTTATATACTCTATAAGCATGACTGTTATTAGAGTATCCCATAAACAAACTCAAATCACTTTTTGAATCAAATTTAGCTAGATGATCTCTATCATTTAGGACATAGCAAACACATCCAAACACATGCATGTATTCTAGACCAGATTTTTCTCTTAAAAAATACACCAAAGTATATCTTGAAAAATCATCAACACACACAAATACATATTTACCACCTAGGCTTTCTACCTCTATAGGACCCATAAGATCCATATGTACAAGTTCAAAACAAATGGTGGTACCAACGGGTTGTAACACATTGTGTGATACTCTAGTTTGCTTTCCCTTCTGGCACATTCCGCATATAGGAATGTCCTTGATCTTGAGATCAGGAATTACTCTTATGGCATTGTACTTGTTGAGCAGCTTCAGATTTTTGAAGTTTGTGTGATCTAGTTTCTGGTGCCACAGCTCTAGTTCACTTACTCTTGAGCTCTTGCTTGAGATGGTGTCACCTGTTTGATAACAATTATCCATTGATATGGAACCTGTTAGTACACAATGATTTTGATTATCAAACACACAACAACAGTATTTATCAAATTGAGCCCGTAGATCATCATCACACAATTGACTAATACTGATGAGGTTTGACCCCAATCCTTCAACATGTAAGACATTTGAAAGTTTTGGAAGTCCCTCAATACTGAGTGTTCCACGTCCAACCACTTTGCCTTTAGCTCCTCCTCCATAGGTTACACGTCCTCCATTGAGTGTATGGTAGTTTGATAGAAATTCTTTAGTTCCAGTCATGTGCCTAGAGAATCCACTATCAAAGTACCATGAACCTGAAATGTTAGCATTTAATGAAGTGTATACTGCTTTGTACATAAGTTTACCTTTCGGAGTCCATATTCTACACTCCTTTTTGGTAAATTCTACCTTTTTCTTGGAGGTGTTCCCTGGAGTGCTGTGGCTCATTTTGTACAACATTTTGTCACTACTGAGTTTTTCACAAAATGGACGAATATGTCCTGGTGAGAAACAATAATGACAAATGCATCCCCTTATTCTGGACTCTGAAGTGGTGACTGTGAAATTCCTGGATTCCTTGCCATCTGAACTCTTCTCTTTGACAACGACAACTTCTTTCTTCTTCACTGGCTTGTGTTTCTTCACTTGTTTCTTGAACCCTAGACCTTCCTTTTTGTTGTACTTTTCCAGTGACACAATCTCTTTGAGTTTAGTTGTGTCGGTATTCATCCTCTTGATTGCTAGAGTCGCTTCTTTGAGTTCATCTTTCACCTTTGCCAGTTCAAGATCCTTCTTGGTGATACCAACCTCCAAATGAGTGATTGTTTCTTTGAGAGAAGGATTTTCCTTGTTGACTGCATCTAGAGCATGAGTCTTCTTCTCCAAGTCACTGAACAATTTCTTGTACATTTCTTCCTCATCACTAACTGCTTCATTACTGGATTATGCTGCATTCAAAGAAATAGAGTTTAAACATGTATAATGATCAGTATTTAACTCAGAAATTTCAGTTACTGAAAGTGTTTCAGAAGGTGTTGCAGCATCCAGAGAGACTCCTTGTGATTCTGTTTCAGAAGCATTTCCAGTGATATATCTGACTGAGAGGGCTTGTTTAGTGGATTGTTGTTCCTCTGTCTGTTCAGGTTGCTCTTCCTCCTCATCACTGACTGCACAAATCAGACTCATTCCTCTTCTTCTCAAGGTATTTGCACATTCATTAGCATAATGTCCAAATCCTGAACATGCCCTGCATTTAATATGATCCAAGTTAGGTGGTTCAGAATTTGAACGAATAAATGAAGAATTTTTTGAAGTGTTTTGAGAAGATGTTTGAGGAAATGTTCTCTGTGGAATAGATCTGTTCCGAGGCTGAGTTTGTCGATTTTGTGGAGAGCTTTCTGGAAATAACTGTCTGGGCTTGATTCCACTTCGTCTGTACGCCCTATTGAATTTCTGAATTTGAAATGCCACATTGTTGTGACATTCATCTGCATCATCATCATATTCCGTAGCAACTTCTTCCTTTTCTAGTTCTGCCTGGAGTGCATTTGATAGATCGTCTGCTGTCCACTGTAATTCTGGTTTTGGAAATACATCCCCATCCGTATCTGTGATAGTTGGTGGCTTCCATCCAGTAAGAATAGATCTCCAGGCTTTCTCATCAATGGCTTTGATGTACGCCCATTTCCAGTAGGTGTAGTTTGTGCCATCAAGTACAGGAGGTCGCATAGAAGCAGTCATCTGAGTATCTATCACGAATTTGTTTCTGAAAAAATAGGAACAAACACTTAGTATACGTCAAGTGTTGGCTCTTGATGCCAATTGAAAGAATTTATGGTCCCGAATTCGTATTATACAGAGATGTTATCTAAAATGTTATGACACTTGAGACAACATGCAGCGGAAATATAAAGATTAACAGACAGTACTCAGAATTAAAAATGTTCAAAAGTAAAGACTTGTGAACTTGCCCTTTACAGGACGGAAAAATATATTAAAATCAGTATTCCAAGAATACAAACAGAAGAGGTGCGAAAACTTCTTCCTTATGAATGAATCTTTTTCAAGATCATTCTTACAATCAAATCTAGATACTAAAAGAAAAATATTAAAAATTCTAGATTTCAAAGAATATACTCGTGAGGAGTACGTAAAGAACTTATGAATGAATCACTATCTTGATCATTCTTACAACCAAGTCTAGAAACATATATACTATACAATCTAGACTACAAAGAATGTACTTATGAGAAGTACGTAAAGAATGTACTCATAAGGAGTACGTAAAGATTGTACTCATGAGGAGTACAAACGACCGATTCTAAAACCACTCTAAAACACTCATGAATTCTGTTCAGCTCTCGGTTTTTTTTACTTCGTTGAATCGATAATCTTCCTTGAGTATTGAAGTCGGTATTTATAGGCATTCCAAGCATCCACTCCTCAGCCCATGATCTGCAAGAAAACCAACTACAAGAGCACTCAAGAACATGGGTTAGTGGGTTAGTGGGTTAGCTTAAGGAGTTAGAATAATATTCACAATTAAACCCACTTAAGCACTACTTAGCCCACTAAGCACTATACTTAACCCACTAAGCACTATTTATTCCATAACTAAAATTTAGTTAGAAAATAAGAAAGTTAAAAACAACATGTGAAGATAATCCACGCTCACGTTGTTATATATATATATATATATATATATATATATATATATATATATA
>NW_012194947.1:289964-339063 GCF_000504015.1 Erythranthe guttata | reverse complement strand
GTTAGCGCCTGTCAATATATATATATATATATATATATATATATATATATATATATATATATATATATATATATATATATATATATATATATATATATATTTCTTTTGTTTTTCATTTTTTTTTTCTATATCTGGTATATTAATCGCCTATGATGATGTATAGTCGATTAAGAATCTGCTAAAAAAAATAACAAATCACAACTGCAAAAAATGCAAAATCAACTATGTTTAAAAAAAAACAAAAAATATACAAACATTATAATTGATTTATATTAGATTTTCGTTGATTCTCCTCCTTAGACGACGAGTGCTTCCTCTTCTTTTTAACAACATGTTCCTCTTCTTCTTCTTCCACACACCGACGGAGTGGAATAGGCTGTTGAGAAAGAAGAGTACTGCTTTTCCTCCATAGTGTTAGTTAACGTGAGAAACAATTTATAAATCGATTAAGAGCAACATATAGTGGGTTCAAAAAAGATTAAAATCTTCATGCTTTCTCTTCTTAATCGAGATGGACGAGACCAGCACAAGAAAATCATTTGTCCCCATATGTAACATTTGTTCAGAGAAAAGAAAAAGGAGTAGGGATAAAATTACAAGAAAGCCCCCACTAATTTCAGTTCACATATTAGAGAATTTGTTACAAGTGTGACACGTTATCAATAACATAAAGACAAATCAAATCGTGAGAAACATAGTTACCACTCATGTTCTCAGAAATTATGTCATTTTTTGTTTTTTTGCTTGATATTTTCTGAATTGTCGATTTTGCCTGGTCGGTTTTGAAACCGTAAAAGGGAAGTAAGAAAAAATGCAACTATATAATTGTTTAACACATGATAAAAAGCTGTCAAATAAACTTCAAAGCCATCTTAATTCTTGCACCAAAAAAACTTCAAAGCCATCTTAATTCTTGCACCAAAAGGTGAAATCAATCATGGTAACTCAACTGCCCGTTAAGGTAGCGGACCCGAACCTGGTGCCCACAAGGAACCAACCCTCATTGGAGTTGAAATTCCCACACTGCGGCTGCCAGGATTCGATTCTAGGACCTTGCACCAACTTACCACATTCGTAACCAGTTGAGCTACACCCATGCGGGCATCTTAATTCTTACCGACAAGCTAAGTACCTTGTCCTTCTCTTCCTCCGTCCAATATATCGTCTTGAGTTGTCGAATAAGAAAACGAATAAATATTATGTATTATAGTAAAAAATATAGAATATCACTAAATTAGTACAATCGCTTTTCCCCCATTACACCCAATGTAACCCTCACCGGGTATAGCATATAAATAATTTATTCGGTGGTTTTGCATCATATATATATTGTTGAATGACCATCTCAACCAAAAACTTAAGCTGTTAGTGAAATGTATCATTTAGTATTAATATCTCCAACACGCCCCCTCAAGTGCAGGCGAATTACATTTGAAGCCTTGCACTTGAAATATTTGAATTGGGTGGCGGTGGGATTCGAACTCAGGACCTTTCATTTGGCCTGACTCTGATACCATGTTGAATGACCATCTCAACCAAAAGCTTAAGCTATTAGTGAAATATATCATTTAGTATTAATATCTCCAACATATATGCCTAGATCAATTGTACAAATACATACATACAGTGTATTTCACCAGATCTAGGATCTAATACTCTGAAAATATCATATATAAAATTTTACCAATATTTTTTGTGGAATATGTCGTCGAATTTACATAATCGAGAGAATAATTTGTTGAAAATTTCATATATATATATTTTTAAATTATAACATTTATCTAATTTCAATATCTATTTTTACAATTTTTGTAATTGATTATGATCTCATTTGGAGATGTGAATGATTGTTTTTCTAGTATTATATAATCAACGTGTTTCATAAGTGGCATAATTATTTATAAAACAAAATAACCCTCTTGTCTTATATTACACAATTCTTAACAGTGCAACAACTTGTACCAATAGAGACAAATGGCAATTCCATAAATATTCACCTGACACTGGTCTCAATCTTCGACTATAAATACCTTGCTACCTTTCTACATATCAACACTCATATTTCATTTCTTCTTACAAAAAAAAAAAAAAAAAAAGAAAAAAAAAACAGTTCATAATCGATTTAAGCGCCGAAAAGGTATTCTTTCGAATATCACTCTTAGTGTCTTTTAATGTTGATCATTTAAAGATTCGCAAAAAGGTTTTTATATTATGCAGAATAATATTTATTTTGAGTTTTCGTACGTTTCGTAAAGAAATTTTATGATACCTTAGATATCGTGTATCACAGATATGAAAAAAAAAGGAGCAAAATTATTACACACTAATTAACAAGATAATAAAATATTCATTACTGTTGTGTTCGATCGATTGCAGATAATTACTATGGAAGAGGCAAGAAGATCTGGAAACTACGGAACGAGCATTTGGGAGCACGATTACGTTCAGTCCTTCACCACTCCATACACGGTCAGAAAAAAAATTAAAACATGTTCCATGTTTGGATAAGATCATAACAAAGAAAATTATTCGAACCGTACGTGAGAGGTAAATTTAGTGTCTGAACAATGGTTTGTTGGAAATGCAGGAGAAGAAATACATAGAGCAAGCTGAGAAGCTGAAAAAACAGGTGCAGATAATCATCGACGAAACCGAAAATCATACGCTAGAGCAACTTGAACTTATCGATAATCTGCAGAGGTTCGATATATCCAACCACTTCGAGGATTCAATCAAAAAGATCTTGGGCAACATTTACCGTGACGAATTTGATGACGACGGCAAACACTTGCATGTTACATCTCTCAAATTTAGACTTCTCAGACAAAATGGATTTCTTGTCCCTCAAGGTGCATTTATATATATATATATATATATATTTTTATTTAATAACACCAATATTTTTTTATTTTTTTTTTTAAATTATTTTTTTTATACAGAGGTTTTCGGAAGTTTCTTGGACAAGGAAGGAAATTTTAAGGAGTGTTTTACTGGTGATGTGAAGGGGGTTTTGTCTCTGTATGAAGCTTCGTTTTTATCGGTCGAAGGTGAGAGAATATTGGATTCTGCCAAAAAATTCTCGACTCGTCATCTAACTGAAAAGGTGAAGCAAATCGAAGACGCGATTCTAGCTGAGAAAGTGAGGCATGCATTGGAGCTTCCACTGCACTGGCGAGTGCAAAAACTCGAAGCAAGATGGTTTATGAACATCTACAATGGTGACCCTATTCTACTTCAGTTGGCTGCACTGGACTTCAACATGGTGCAAGCCATTTATCAGGACGAAATTAAACAGCTGTCGAGGTAATACTCGTTTATCGTCGTTTTTAATTAAATTAGCAGAAATTATGTGGATTTTAATTATGTTATTATATATATATATATATTATAGGTGGCATAAAGAAACCAATCTTGCAGACAACTTGGGTTTTGCCAGGCACCGATTGCCGGAGTGTTACTTATGGGCCGTGGGATTTACACCCGAGCCTCGATTTGGGTTTTCCAGGGAGATTCTGACCAAGATTGCTGTAATTATTACAATTATGGATGACATATACGATGTGTACGGTACCATGGATGAACTCGAGATTTTCACCGAGATGGTCGAGAGGTAAATTAATTGGTTATACATTATATTTATATATTACCAAGATCCTAGCTAGTTTTAATTAATTAATATGATTATTACATAATCAGGTGGGATGTTAACGCATTGGACCGCCTACCCGAATACATGCGAATCAGCTTCCTAGCTCTTTTTAACTGCGCTAATGAATTGGCTTACAAAATTCTCACGGACCAAGGTCTCAACATCATCTCAAAACTGAGAAAAATGGTATATATATGCAAATAATTCGGGTTTTTTTTTTTTCACTCCTTCTTCTGATCATCCTCTTACATGCATGTAATGATTATGTACAGTGGGCAGAATTGAGCAGAGCTTACTATAAAGAAGCACAATGGTTCCACAGTGGGTATCGCCCGAGCACGAGCGAGTACATCAACGTAGCCTGGCTTTCGATTACAGGCCCTGTGCTTCTTTTCCATGCTTACTTTTGCATAACAAATCCCATTAACACCAAGGAGCTGCACTTTTTAGAGCAATACCCTGGAATTATTCGTTGGCCTGCCACTGTTCTTCGCCTCTCAGACGACTTGGGCACTTCATCTGTACGTTAGTTTCCAAAATTTATAAACCACTAATCAAGACTAATTAATCACCAACATTATACATATTTATATTTTTTTTGGTTTGGTTTGTCTGATGAAAATTGATTTACAGGCTGAAATAAAACGAGGGGATGTTCCGAAATATATACAGTGTTACATGCACGAAACAGGCTGTTCTGAAGAGGACGCACGCGAGTACATCAAAAAAGATCTGATTGGTGATCTGTTGAAGAAGATGAACAAAGAAATACTATTTATGGATAAGCCCATAAAGAATTTTCAGACAACTTCCATGAATCTTGCTCGGATTGGTTTCAGCTTTTACCAGTTTGGTGATGGTTTTGGTGAACCATATAGTGACACCAAGACACATTTGGTCTCACTCTTGGTTGAACCAATCCCTATTCCATCAACACGCTCTTGAAGACAATCCGCGCGCACCCACACTTATTTGTCGGAGGCGATCGAATTAAGTAATTTGTATTTCTAGCATTTTTCATTTTTCGTCGATCTAATAAAGAACTGCAGAAGTTCTGTACTAAGTTTTTTTAAGCAACAATACTATAATTAGTTTTTCCAAGCAACAAATAAACACAAATTAGTACATGTGTTACTGACTTCAAACTACTACAACTCATTTATTGATTAAACACTAGTTTCTATTCTATATGTAACAAATTATCGTCCGTGGAAAATTTTAATGACGGGCGGGCATTCAATCGTATGCCGAAAGCTGTTTGGATTGAAGTGAGGAATTATGGGAAAAACGGGGTCTATTTATAAAATTTGAAAAGTATACTGTTTTGGGCCCAAGCCCAAATTGGATCCAAACAATCGCGGCGCGCGGGCATGATTCAAAATTCATAACATATTAGGCATGTCTCCTAAATAAAGTTGTATGGATCCAACATTGAGATATATAAATAGCTTAATACTTCACTACTTTTCCAATGTGGGATAGCTCAAAATCCCACATTCCTTGTTTCAACATATTTTGAACTAATAATTTTCATTCACCACAAATAGATTTGTTATATTAATCTAATCCAAATGTTGATTTAAATAAATATAGATAGTTAATATTACTGCCAATCACAGCAATATTGTTGTTTAAACGAAAAAAAAAAGTTACAGAAAGAAAGAAAAGAAGGGAAAAAAATTTCGAAAAAGTCAACGCCGGAAACCGGTGAAAAAATCCAGAAGATTTTTTTTTTTTGAAAAGTCAACGCCGGAATCCGGCGGGAAAAAAAGGTTTTTGATAAAAAAAATTTGAAAAAAAAAGTTTTGGGTCAAAATTGAATAATTTGTAAAATTTGGGGTCAAGTTGATGTTAAATAAAGTTAATGATGAAATTTGAGCATATTAAAGTATGAGGAATTATTTTAGTCCTTTACAAAAATCAGGACCATGTGTGGACTTATTGGTAAATGAGTTTTTTGTCTGAATCTCTTTATGAATAAGTACCTATTAATGGGTTTATTTGTAAATACCCCAATATGTAATTGCCGATAAATAAACAAGTTAAACGTTATAATATCTTTTAGAAATTATAGATGCACCCTTTTCAATATTTACACATCTCCCGTGTTCCCGTATCTAACTTTTTTGGAAAATGAAGTTGTCTGATTCCGTACTACATAAAATTACATGTAAAAATCTGTCGAGTATAAATTATTTATTTATGTGTGTTTCAGCATCTTTCAAAAGTCCACCTATTTTAATTTATTCCCCAAAGATTATTTATTATATATTGGCTAATTAACCATAAATTTGATAGATGTTCATAACAATATTCAACAAGGGACGGCATTAGATTCGCATAACAACACGTGGAAGATCGATCAGTGTCAATTTCTCAAGACCCTGCCAATTTTTTTTATTTATTTTTTTTTTAAATAATTTTTTGTTTTACATAGTCCAGAAACAGGATTTCTTCTTCCACTATAAATAAGCCTCAAACCTAATCACACCTAACAAACATTCAGCAAAAATTAAATAAATCATTTCTTTATTTTAAGTACATTTGGATACGATGATGATTCGAAACATTATTACATTCTTGTTTATCGTATTCATCGTTGTTTCATCGCAGGTTCGCTTATCCGGCGGTTCCACGCTAATCAATGATTCTGCAAATGACGAAGAAAGAATAAGAGCTAAATTTAATTCCACTTATTCGACGAAGAAGAACGAGGGCAAGAAGTTTCATGCAGTGTCACGAAGAGCCGTTCCTTCTGGTCCCAATCCACTCCATAACTAATTTTCGAGATATATTTATTCAACACTTATATATCTTATAGATTGCAACATAGCTTCTATACATTATCAGATAAATAAATATATATATGAGATTTTGTTCAATATGTCAATGTAATTATTTGATTAAAACGTAGCTGCTGCTGTAATTCATGTTCATTTGTAACCGGTTGGTTATATCTGGAAAAAAATTAAACACGATAATTAACGGGTGGTTCTTGAAAATCAAACCTTATTCAAACGAAAGAAAATTTTGTTATTAGAGGTAATGAACACAATGCAGGAAAACTTCTTCAAGTGGCTAGAATTTTTCACCAAATGATCATAAAAGGAAAAGTTTAGATTTAACACGTCAAGCAAATAAATACGTAAGGAGTTTGTTGTTCGATTTAGACGAAACTTCTCGCATATATTCAGATACATGGAACATGCACTATTCAGTGCTCTATAAAACAATTACCAATGTTAAATAGTGCATCTTAACGTTCCATTTAACCAAGTTTTGGTTTGATATGATTTAACTATTATCAGTTTATCGAATAAACACCTAAATGCTGCACGGATTTTCGTCATGGCAATTTTAACTTCCACGTAAGAACGAAAACGGAAAGAAGCTATATATCTACTGAATTGGTGCCAGTCCAATCACACATCCAAACCAAAACCCAGATTTGCAGAGGAAATTACAAAAAAACAAAAAAAAAAAAAAAAAAAAAAAACATAAAAGTCGTAAATATTGTATTATGAGTTCTAGACAACACTTGATCCAGCACGAACTCTCAACAGATCTGTCCTCTTACTCCTCTCCATAGAATCTACAAGCCAATTTACACTTTCTTTAATCCCCAGCCTGCAAAATGTTCAAAAATTCATCCCCAGCAATTTTTTTTAATGTCCGGTGCAGTGCACCAGAAGAATCATTTAATCGTCTACATAATAGATACATATAAAAAAGATAATTTTGTGTGCGTACGTACCCATCGATAGCTGAAACAGCTTGAAATGTATAAACTCTCTCATCCAACTTTTTGAGATCCAGATATTGTGCTAGTTCCTCAGCTGATACAGCATCATCAAGATCCTGCAAATTACAAACATCCTATCTTTCCTTTAAAAAAATATACTTATATAAAATATAAGTATAGAGAGATATTTCAAATATTGCCCCTTCAATTTATTGCCACGATTCGAAAAAGCAATGTGAGAGTAATTTGGTAAATGTAGTAGTGCAGGATAAGAAGGAATAGCTGTACCTGCTTGTTTGCTATAACGAGAAGGGGTGCTCCTTGCAAATCCTCATGCCGAAGAACCTTTTCTGCAAACCATATATATATGTATATAAAGTTTTCAGAGGATAAATTAAGACAAGATACGAACAAAGAATATTGACATCAACATGTATTGTTGGCTATATTACCAAGAGCAGATTTCGAATCTTCAAAACGGGACGGACAAGCAGCATCAATAACATAAATCACAGCATGTGCCTCTTCATAATATTTTTCCCAAATGGAGCGAAGACCAGGCTGATGAAAAACATAAGTCTCTCATCAGTGACAGTTTCTCAAAATGAAATAAAATCAAGTATTGAAACAGCATTAATCCAAAAGCTCACAACTATATACCAAACAGAGAAAAAGAAACAACGAAATATGCAAAACATTTAATTATAAAAAGAAACATTGAGAGCATTTTCAAACCTGACCTCCCAGGTCCCAGAATACGAGTTTTGTGTTTGACGCTTCAACACGGCCGATATTTAGTCCCACGGTTGGAACAATACGGTCTGGAGGAAGGCCTTCCGAGTTTGAGTACTGTGCCTTTAATTTCTCCAGTAATGTCTACAAATTCACAAGTCTGAATTAGTTTGAACAAAGATTTGAGTTTTAATAGCACACTTTTTTTACTTTGATTATAGTCATGCAAACATTATCTATAAAGATAAACTACAAAATTATAATAATTATGGAAATAGAAAAAGATGTATGCCGAGGCCCGAGGGGGTTTCCCAAAGCAAAATTTGACATGTTAAATGGTACCAGAGGCAAATAATTTTTATTTCAGAAGCAAAGCAAATTTGGCTTTTGGTTTTGTACAAGATAACCAGTTCACGTTCAGATATCAGCTTAATTAACGAACATGTATAACTCCATAGAACATTAGGTACTACATCTTTAAATTACAGAGAGCTGTTACATATCAATCAAGTCGACAAGTTGAAAAAGGTCATATTTTAAGCAATGTTAATCACAAAAGATGAATATAGTCACAGATGTCAGCTATTACATATCCTGCTATCTACTTTAAGTGAGAACGAGGGGTCATTCTGTATTCATCATCTGCACCACTAAACTTTGTATATCTCAAAATTGCAGTTTCAAGATATTTAAAAAAAAATCAAGTAGCCATCAATCACATTGACTAGTAACAAATGAAATTGCAAAGTCAAAACAAAGGAGAATAGCTGAGAATATTACTGTTTTGCCAGCCTTGTCAATCCCAAGAATAAGGACATGAAACTCTGTCTTGCTGAGCATGTACTTCCAGAGTCCATAAAACAATGAAAACATCTCCCGATGATTCTGATTTCCCTATCGCGTCTTCAACGAAGCCTATGGTGAGAGACTAGGAATTCAATATTTTGCAATTAATGCACGAGTCTTCTAAGAAAAACAGATAATATGGAGAATAACGGTTGTTTAACTGAAACATTGTCTAGAGACAATTTGAATGCATATATGAACTCTTCATATCCACTGAGATATTCAGTCAAGCTGGCAAAGCATGTTTGTGGTTTGTTTAACAAGTACATGAACCAGTACCACTCTAAAGAAACTAACTTGGGCAAAAACCAGTGAATTCCGACATCTGACATAAGGGAAAGCTGTACATTCTTTCACCACCTTACGCATACATAAATTTGAGAAAACAACAGTATAAAATGTACGGTACGACATGTTTGCTAAAACTAACTATTCTATATAAAAATCATTTTTGACATCCAACAAAGATTAATTTGTAAGAGAAGAATCAAGATTTAAGACAGCAGGAAAACGACCATTCATAGGGACTATTTTCACATTGAAACGGCTGCATTCTAAATTGCTTCGATTATTCTTCGCTGCAAAACATTATATCGTAAACATGTCTTATTCACTGTGCATCTCAATTCCCCTTCTGTTAACAACAGGCATTGTTCATGTGATACAGGGTAAAATGCTGATTTACGAACACTTTTTGAAAATGAATCTCGGTATGTAAAAGCGCTTAATTCCTCAATCCACCCTAACAACGTGGACCATTCGTTCTGATTTATTTTTCCAAAAAACCCAGAATTTCTACAACCATTAACTCATTACAATCCAAAAGCAAATAAACCCAAATCTCAACCTAAAACCCAAAAAGAAAAACCAGAAAAGGAAAGGTGACTGCATCTGCATGGTAGCATATGATCAAGATCAACAAGATCTCAGCTTCAATAGAGGCTCAAAACACATCAGCTAACCCTTTCAAATCATTAAAAAAAAAACACAAAATAAATCAATCAAAAACAGCTTACGACGTCGTCTAGAAATACGCAAAACACAATCGAGACGCTCGGATCAAGGAAATAACTGCAAAGGCAGACTCAAGGATAAATTAAATCGTGTAATTTCGATAAATTCAAGATAGAATAAGCCAAAATTGAGCAGAATTCTTACCTTTTTTTACCTCTGTCGGTGTTAATTGAAGAACTCCACAAAGCTGTTTTTTAATTTTTGCCTTCAAATTTGTGTAGAGATTTTCAGATTTAGCCCCAATTTACTTTCTGCATCAAGGGGCGGATACCGATAATACCCTTAGCTTTGACCCACACCGGGTCGAGTTTCAACCCCAAAGTCCGAAAACCATAGGTAAATTACGAAAACTCCTTGAACTTAGTCTAAATAACAAAAAATACCCCCATATATCCGTATAACCAAAATCATCCATCTGATTCACCGTTGATCGAATGGTTTAACAGAGAATGTGTGCAATCTATCATAACTTCTGTTAAATAGGTGAGTAGTAAAATAAAATATCTAAAATTTTATAAAGTTTGTTCCTTAGAATATATATATATTTTTTTATTAAAAGTCACATAGTAAGGAGTTGATGTAAGAAATAAACAAACATCAGGGTTTTTTTAGATAATTACGAATAGGTGGAGGTGGATTTTATAATTTAATATAAGTTGAGGGGGTTTTTGCAATTTACCCTGCTTTTTTGGGTCTTAAGCTGCAATTCAAATCGGGGAATATGGATACTCCAAAATAACCCGGACCCGCGAACCCGGCCCACAATAGGGCATTATTTATTTAAACAATATTAAAAAAAAACTCTTCCCTACGAAGAACAAAAAGGAGAAAAGGCCCGAAGTAAAGTCGTTTGCTTTTCGGCGCAGAAGCTATCAGAGGCAGTAAAAATCCATAGTTTCTTCCACAAAATGTATGAATATCTTCTTCCCTGAACCGATTCAGTTTCCGATCATACGATCTCCAGTTTTTTAGCCATGTGTAAACTTCAGTTTCGGCCTCGATTTCCCGTTTTTAAAGTTGCTGTAATCTTATATTTGTTTTTCAGTTTTATTCTAGTTGTTTGATTTTTATGATCAGTTGTTTGCTTATGTTAACAGTTCAGATTGTATCGATTGGAGATGTATGTAACTGGGCATATTTTGAAAAACTTGATTGTTGGTTAAATTAGGGCTTTTTTTCTTCATTTATTTTTAGTTTTGCACGTTTCTTCAGTAAAAAAAAATTGGCGCCTTTAATTTTCTGCTGCCGAGTGTGATTTTGGAATCTCAAAGGGTTTAGGGATTCGTGAAATTTAAGCGTTAAGTCCTTTTATTGGTTTTTATATGCCCATTTTTGTCAGGAAGTTTGACCTGTGCTGTGGTAATTTATGCTAATGCAATCCACTCTGATGCTCGTATGATGTTTTCGTTGTTCTAATCCAATTTATGGTGATGCTGAGATGGTGTTTTCGTAGCTCTAATCCGATTTATGCTGATGCTGAAAATGGTGTTTTTGTAGTTCTAATCCAATTTGGTGATGTTTTCGTTGTTCTAATCCGATTTATGCTGATGCTGAGATATGATGTTTTCGTAGCTCTGATCTGATTTATGCTGATGCTGAAATGGTGTTTTCGTAGTTCTAATCCAATTTGTGATGATTTCGTTGCTCTAATCCAATTTATGCTGATGCTGAGATATGATGTTTTCGTAGCTCTAATCCGATTTATGCTGATGCTGATATGATGTTTTCGTAGTTCTAATCCAATTTATGATGATTCTGATATGATTTTGTTATCGTAGTTCTAATCCAATATATGCTGATGCTGGCAATTTATTTTTGGTGCTAGGACAAGAGTGAGTTGGGATGAAATTAAATTAGCAGAAATCGAGGCGAATAAACCTGTGAGGCAGAAAATTACTGAACCAAAGACACCATACCATCCCATGATTGATGCTGATGATGATGGTATCTTTATTGATTTTGTTTTCTTCTTATTACATTTCTGATTTTTGCTTCATTTTGTGAGACACAATTATCTAATGCTGCTGGAATTTTGTCATAATCTATGATGTGTCATGCAGAAATACTGATGATTCTCTCTCGTATTAAATTTTTTTTTCCCGATTATTCCTGCGTTTATGGATAGCTTTGTAGAACAACAGGCAAGTGAGCTAATTTCTTATGTTTGTGGAGTGAATTTTGGTAGGAACGTAACTGTGGAAATATGGTATTTGAATTTGGTCTTGCTGGCTATTATTGGTTTGATACGAAATGAAGAGAATTGATAGATCTTTTTGGCAATAAATAGATAATGTAACTAATTTCTGTTAAATCATATCAATAGCGCGAGAGTTTTAGCTACAAATGTCTTGTTGCGTGCTCGTATAGGCTCAGATATATATGATCTGGGTGAAAATTAAAAACCTTCTTCACACATCATCCATTTAATTACATCGTGTGGCAAGTTTGGATATATGCTCTATGCCGACATGTGTATAACTGGTTTCTTGATGTAGATGCACCATCGACTATCGTAAAAGGAAGTTTTGAGGATTGCTTTGACGACACAATGCAAGCAGAAGCGGCAGATTCTGGATCGAATGTAGGTTCCTCTAGCAAAACTGACGTGCATCACTCAGGTTGGACATCATCCGAAGAAGATGGAGATGCAATGGATGAAGATGAAGAAGGTTCGTCTCTTCTCGGTATAGTGTATCGTGTTATTGCTTTGTCATTACACAATTTTCACAACTGTTATCAGATTCGGTTTGAATGATTTGAAATAAATGGGTTCAAAATGATTCCAAAACATGAAGGATTTGAAATTCACTACAATGGATCGAAAAATAACTTGCAATAAGAACTAAGGATTTGAAATACATTGTCAAATGTCCGAACAAGTTCAATAGGACTTGTTATTAATGATTTGAAATCCTCACTGATCCAAATCCATGTATATTTGTACTTAGATATCTTTCGGGAAAAAACGTACTATTGTTTGTGTGAAAGACAATATTGATTATGACTAATCTTATTAACCAACCAATCAGGTTCCGATTCTGAGAGACGGAAGAGCTTTAGGGACCACAGGACAGCTCACTACGACGAGTATCATAAGGTTTTACTTCATCGGAACGGATCTTCTCTCGAGGAAGAGTCTGATGAGGAAACCAAGTCCAATGGAAAGAAAGTCGCAAAATCTGGAGTCAAAGAAATGGATGTTAAGGAATCATCACAACCCGCGAGCGAATCTTGATTTTTCATTTGATTTTTCATGAAAAATCAGTATACTACTTTGTTGCTCTTTAACGAGTCGACTCATCTTTAATTTTTGTTTTTGTTGCTTATCGGTACATCTGAAAATTTACGCGCATTCGATTCCGCTAACTTGTATGCATACATTCTAATGGCTTTAGATTTCATCATCAAAATTCAGAACTTGTGTGCACTTGTGAAATTTGACTCGTTTAAATTTGTAATACTGACATTTTAAATGATTTCTGAATCTTTTAAGTACAATTTAAATAGAATAAAATCCTTATTTATTTTCATTATAAATTATTTAATGTCACATATATTATTATTATTTATTTTTTTCTAAAATTATTATAAGGAAACTTAAAAACCATAACCCAACTATAGGATAAGACTCTAGTGAGAGAAGAGATGGCTAAGCCCGAACAAGAACCCAAGACTTCCACGTCAGCGGCTTTCGCCGCCCAAATCTGCAACCACCTCACCGCCGTCTTCGCCGCCCCTACCTCCACACCACCACCCCTTACCATACTCGTCGAAGAAATCTCCGCCGCCGCCAGCCGCGGCGGCAAGATCTTCGTCTACGGCGTGGGCCGTGAAGGCCTGATGCTGAAGGCCCTATGCATGAGGCTCTTCCACTTGGGCCTCTCAGCCCACTGCGTATTTGACATGACAACTCCGCCGATCACTTCGCCGGACCTTCTCATCGCCTCGGCCGGCCCCGGGGGTTTCTCCACCGTCGACGCCATATGCGGGATCGCCCGGGACGGCGGCGCTAGGGTGGTGGTGCTGACGGCTCAGCCCGAATTGGGATCGTCGGTGAAGTACGCGAGTGTGGTGGCGCATATTCCGGCGCAGACGATGGCGGATGACAGGGTGGATGGAAGCGGGTCGGGTCGGGCGCTGCTACCGATGGGGAGTGTGTACGAGGGGGCGATGTTTGTGTTGTTTGAGATGGTGGTTTACGAATTGGGCGAAGTAATGGGTCGGAGCCCCGACGAAATACGGTCTCGCCATACCAATTTGGAGTAAAATACTTCTTCAATTTATAATCTTTTATTATTTCATGTATAAATAATTTAAACGTTGGATTTATGTATTAGTCTTTACTCTCGATTGCATCAATTTATCTCATCTCCCCGTAGTTGTAAAATTGTTCCAATGGGATCCTCAACGACTTTTGACATTTTGGTCAGCGTCTGGAAATTACAAAAACGTCCTCGCTCCTCCGTTTAGTTTCATGCTCTCATCTTCATGTTGTTTGTCGTGTTAGACGGATATGTAATATGTAGTGCAAGGAATCAAAGAAGTGAATGGTCACAAAGAACCAAAAATTTGATTATCTAAATCATAGACCTCGTAAATAAATACCTCATAAATTCAATATACTTCATGAAGCTACATTTTTTTCCAATTCAACCCCGGGATACGGAGAGAGATAATAGATTTATCCTTCTCTCCAAATCAAGAGATATAATAGATTTATCCTTCCATTTAGAAGAAAGTTGCTCGATATATCACTTCATTCATACACAAAGGACGCTCTTCGGTCAAGCACTACAAGGGACTAGGGGTGTAAACGAGCCGAGCTGGAGCCGAGCTCGCCTTATTTTGTGAGCTCGAGCTCGAGCTCGCCAAGCAGAGCCGGTCCTGAGGGGAAGCCAGAGATGCCATCGCTTAGGGCCCCATTTTAATCTGGGCCCCCAAAATTAAATAAAAGAAAGCTTAATATATATATATAGATAATTTTTTTTAATAGAAAAGAATATTACTTATAAAAATTTATAAGATCGGGGCCTCGATTTTTAATCTCGCCTAAGGCCCTGGAAACCCTAGGGCCGGCTCTGTCGCCAAGGCTCGAGCTCGAGGAGCCTATAAGTTTTAGCTCGAGCTCGAGCTCCTTGTGTTTCCAAGGAGCTCGAGCTCGCGCTCGAGCTCGTATACGAAACGAGCCCGAGCTCGAGCTCGCGAGCTCGAACTCGGCACAACCAAAAATCCATCCATCAAATTTATTTTTTCAATTAAAAAAGTAATATTATTCTTTTTTATTTATTATTAATAATATCTATTATTATATATTATTAATATGTATTAAAAAATATAGAGAAAAGGTGAAGCTCGCGAGCCTGCTCGCGAGCTGTCGAACAACTGAAATGAAGCTCGAGCTCGACTCGTCGAAAAGCTCGGGCTCGTGAGCTCGAGCTCGAGCTCGATTTTTCGAGCTCGAGTACGAGCTTTTTTCGAGCAAGCTTCGAAAGCTCGCGAGCCGGCTCGTCTCATTTACACTCCTACAAGGGACAATCTTCATTCGTTCTCCAAGAGCCCAAATTCACCCATTGTTTGTCCTATAAGAGAAAATCGGGCACCCCATTTTCCTCGTTTGTAATTTCAAATGGGAAAATCAGACATACCTTTGATGTGGGAGAAATCAATCAAAAATCAATTGCATCAAAAGCTGTTGGTTTTTTTTTTATAGGGATGTCATTTAGGGACCAATAGAAGAGAGTGAAAATCGAGGGTGTTTCCGTAACTTCAAAGCCTTGACCAAGCAGTGTCAAATGTCAAAAGTGTGAAAACTAACAATGTGAGTCACATTGGAACAATTTTACAAACGCATCGAGGCGTAAATCAATCGAATCAAGAGTAAAATAGTTTAAAGTGATCCCGAGCGAAAGTCCAAGGGGCAAAAGTGAAATTTGACTTATAATTTATTCAAAAAAAAAAAAAAAAAAAAACTAAAAATAATTAATTAATTAAACAAAGAAAAGTGCGCTGCTGCTGGGGAATCAAATCTGAAACGAAACAAACACAAGATGGTGGTGGTGGTTCCGAGATCTTCAGATTGCTGCCATTAATCCAAACTTCCCCAAAATCGAAGAACCAATTAATAAGATCAAGATTAAAGAATGCCCTCTTCACTAACATCACTGATTCTCTCCACAAACAATCTCGTACTCCACACAGCGTTCGCAATCTCCCTCACACTCTTCTTCTCCTTCTTCAAGATCCCATCTCTCTTCCTCCACGCCCTCCACACTTACATCCACCCCGATGACGTCAACCCCGCCGCCAGCTCATCCCCCGGCGGAATCCGCGCCGCTATCCGGCGCCCCGGCGCCGTCGATTCCGACCAGCCCAAGCCCAGAAAGAAATCCAAAGACAAATTCGAGTTCGACGAGAATAAAGCCCAGATCTTCAGGCTCAAACTCAGCGAAGGTCACCTCCAATCCAGGATTTATTTCAACGAGTTTTACAGTGCTTTCAATTTCACTCTCATCGCTTTCTCATCGCTAATTCTCCATACATTCTTGAGTGTTGATACGGATTTTGGATTGGTGAAGAACGGGACTGTGATTCCCCTTTTATTGGGATCGGTGGGTGTTTTTAGGTTGCTGATTTTTATAATTAGGGTTGGGTTTGAGAAATCTGCTTCCAAGAGGTTGGAGAAGCAATTGAGCTGTGTTTTGGGGGTTTTAGGGTTTCTATTAGGTCTAATTATCGTTTTCGAGGTTATTCCGAGATGGGTTCTTGATTTCGGGTTCGAATCGTTCGATGGGTTAGGGAAATTTCTTCTTGCTGTTTTAATGGGCTGCATTGTGGGTTGTCTTTATATGCCATCATTACGTAATGCACGAGCCTTTTGGCTCGGAACCGATCAAATCCGTTGCAATTTATCCATAATTTCGTGCGGGTGGTTCTCTCGATCTCTCCTCTACGCTAATTACACGATTGCCCTCTTCACTTCATTGCTCTGGATCAGCCCGTTTGCAGAGTTTCTTGTCAACAAGAACGTCGCCGGTGCTAAACGTGGGCCCCACATGGCTAATGAATTGTTTGGCTATGTCGGTATGTCAAGATCGAATTTTTACTGCTCGAGGCGGTGGCTCTTGCTCATTACAGGGCTCCTCCAATTCGTGACTGTTCGATCGAATGTACAGATGTTCTTGAACGAAGCTGTTTTGTGTTGGTACCAGAGATTGCACGCGAGTAAAGTACCTGAATTGGATTATAGCCGAGCGAAAGTTTTTCTCCACAATCACTACTTATGTTTAGTGGTTGTGCAGTTCTTTGCGCCTTCGATGCTGGTACTCCTTCTCTTCGGCTTCACGCAGTTCGATGATAATTTTCTTAAAGGAATTCCGGGTTTAGAGAATTATTCAACTTACTCGAATTTGGCGAAAGAAGTGGCCTTGTTCATAGCTTGGTGGATTGTCTTTGTTTGGACTGTACTCAGTTCGGGAATTCTTGTTTTGTATCGACGCGGAAGTTTATATGTTTCGTGACGAAATAGCATTTGTTATTTTCGTAAACACAGTAGTAACCCCGTGATGACATGGATTTTGATTTTCTTGAGGTTTGAGCTGATTAAGTAGTTAGTGTGTGATTCTGTAAAAGCATCGTCTTTATATTTCTTCATCGAGGAACTATAACTTTTTTTTCGGGTATGATTCCGACATTCTTACATAGCCTTTGCTACTTATCTTTATACATTTGAACACATCATTTTT
Source organism: Erythranthe guttata (assembly GCF_000504015.1). Next base: position 321,338 of record NW_012194947.1, on the reverse strand, counting down.
TTTTCCGTTTTTATTCTTGTTCACTTGATGTGCACTGTGAAAGATGTCTGATAAAATGGGAGACCACACGATTCTTTTTCGTGTCTGTACATTAAGGTAATTTAGTTTCGTTTGAGGAATTAGAATATCGGACAATTTCACGGAACACAGAATCCAGTGTCGACAAAAACACGGAATCTGAATGAATCTTGTTACCGGTTGATGCAGAGAGAGAGAGCACATCTTACACATAGTTCATATGCACAACCTGAACCAAGACTAATCTATCATTACAAGTGAACATTGAATAGAGCAAAGAAACCAGTCAATTGCCACATATTTCATCCAGTTTTTTATTTTTTATTTTATTTCAAGAAGTTGATGGTTCATATTGTTAAAAATAAAATAACAAAAAAATAAGATATCAATTTATTGGCTTCGCCCGGGCTCGAACCGGAGACCTTCAGTGTGTTAGACTGACGTGATAACCAACTACACCACGAAACCATTTGTGATCTATGTTCAAAATCTCATATCATATATATACTTATTATAAAACACAGTTTGCATTGTTTGTAATTTCAACAAATTAATAAGTAAAAAAAAAGTCTCATTCTTTAGAGAGATATTTAGTTATCTAATCCTCACTGATGGTAAAATATTTGACATAACACATATTATATAATTCTTTTATGTTCTTTTCCGGTGTCCAAATTCCAAAAGCCAAAAAATAAATACATAACTTTACTATGACTTCAGTTTAACATTTTAACATGTAAGTGCTATATAGTAATAAGAAAAAAAAAATCTCTAAAAAATGAAAGAATCTTTCAGTATTAATTTGTGCAAGATTCGAGTGCTTTCCGTATAAGACATTATTCAAGGTTGTTTATTGATATAATACAACGTAAATTTATTGTCATCAAATGGTTTCGTGGTGTAGTTGGTTATCACGTCAGTCTAACACACTGAAGGTCTCCGGTTCGAGCCCGGGCGAAGCCATTTCTGTATGTGTAATTATATAATCTTTTATTATTACTTTTATAATTTGTTCATATTAAACAAATTTTAATTGTGATTTGTGAACATAAAAGAACAATTGATGATTATTTTTTTTGTCAGCCGAATTAATTATGTGCTTTACTAAAAAAAAAAATATTAATTAATTATGAGCTTGAAGTCCAAAATAAATTAATTGTGAACATAAAAAAAGAAATTTAATTACAAAAAAAAAAAAAAAGAATCATGCAGAGTTGATGAAAATAGCACACGACTTACACTTTGCACCAACTCAAATTCCCATAAACACCTCATTATAAGCAATTAATTTCACATATATCCGATCTCATATTAAAATCATTTATTTATTTTTATATTCGAAAAAGCATAAATAAAAAGGACGAAAAATACACGATAATGCGCGACAAATTTCACGAGATGGTGAGAATCAGCTATATCGGAGTGACAGTACTGATTTTGTTCTGGCGATTTCCGGCCGCCTCCGCCGCCGGCGAAGACTGCAGCACCGTGACGGCGCTGGTCTCCACCTGCTCGAATTTCGTGATGTACGGGTCGCCGGATCCGATTCCCGGGTCACCCTGCTGCACGGCGATGACGAGCCTGAACAACCTGGCGGATTCAGGCGGCGGCAACCGCCGCACCGTGTGCCAGTGCTTGATGGATCTAATCAATACCTACAGCTCCAACGCCACCGCCATCGCCACCTTGCCCGGCTTCTGCGGTGTTTCTCTCGGATTCGTCATCGACCCCAACACCGACTGCGATTAGTAATTAATTCATTAACCATCAAATTAATTATTATATATACTTATTCTCTAGTTTTCTCTCTCTACAAATTAAAATTGATTACTAGTGATTAGTGTTAATTAATTAACACGTGGCTATATTAATTCTGTGCAGCGTCGACCAATACGCTAAGCTGGAAGGAAGGAAGCTGAATCTCAGAAGCTTATAGTCAACGGTTGATGGCTGACCAAAGTGACACTTTCCAAGTTTTTCTTTGTAATAAAAATAAATAGATTCTAAAGATTTTTTGTTTCTAATTATCAGTTAAAATAATAATTAAATATGAATCAATATTAACTCACATGTAATTTGACCACACATAATTTTATAGTTTTATTCGAATTTATGCATAATATTCAAGAAAATGCAGTTGCACGTGGGTGAAATAATAACCGCCTACTTGAGGTGGTGGTACGGCTTATGGTTCTGAACCGTAAATCTACATAAATAATTATATACTAAGCACACATAAATATGAATTCTTTGAGTTTAAAACTATCTGATATATTTCACCGGATGCAGATTCTACAAAACCGAGATAATATTGTGATTGAACAAAAGAGTAGGAATAAAAGTGAAGGACGAAAAACGAAAGTGACTCCAATAATGCATTTTTGGACACACTATTATTAGTGCTATCATTTCCGTTGATGTATGTCATCATTAGATTTTATTTAATCAAGTCAAAAAGTGAAATAATGATTGTAATAATATGAGGTGTATTATCAAATGCCACGTGAATACCTATTTTTCAATAAATATGTCTTCATTTTAGAAAAAATAATAGATATTGTTATACCAAAAGACCATTGTTTACTAGTAATTAATATCGGAGGAGTGTTGTGGAACTAATAATGAGATAATTGAAAAATATATAATTAATGTAACATTGAAATCCTAAAGTGAGATAATATCGAACAAAAGAAATTCTCAATAGTAACAAATATCGTGAAACAGAGGGTTTAATAATTAAGGCAGCTACTCAAACATTTTTTGCACACACAAACATACAACAACAACACACTAAAAAATAACAGCCAAATTGTACAAGAAAAATGCTGGTCCCTTTTGTCCCACCACTCTCCCAAAGTTCTCGTCACAAATTCGGACAAACGAACCAATATCCATACTTAGGCCTTACGCCTGTAATTGCGTGTAGGAGTCCCTTGCCTCTTCACCTGATATGTACTCCGATTATTAGTTGGCAAAATAACCGAACCCTTTTCGGAAATAGTGTCCGTTTCCCAAAAATCCCGGCTAAATTTGGCGAGCTCCTCAAACCTCTGCTTTGGCGCGCTGTAAGACCTAACTTTAGCCCTGGAAGATTCCGTGTTCGCCATGTAATTAGGGTGGCCGAGGAAATCTCCGAACAAGCTTCTAGAACATTCGCTCCTCGCCGGAGTGAACGGCCTCCTCTGGTCGCTGCCCGTGGGTCCCACTGAAGATGATGAATGCAGTCTCGGGCTGTTTTCTGCCGTCCAGTAAGATGCTGAGATTTGATGATTCTGCGATTTCAGCGACGAAAAGTCCTCGGAAGATGCACTAGGGTTCGGTTTTTGATGTTTCGATGATAAGGGAACGGCTCTCGAGTGGTCTTGCCATGCGGAAAAATATTGGGAAGTAGGAGGGGCATTTTGGTCATTTCGAGTGGCGGTGGTGGCGGTGGGGTGGTGGGGCTTCCATGTGTCTACTTCGAGTATTTTGTCACTTCTTTCGTCGTCAGCATCGTGGAGGTTGTTCCATGTCGATTGTTCCATCCAGTGATTTAACCATCTCGAAGCTAAGTGCGAGTTTTCGTTGCTCGAACTATTATTATTTCCCATTCTTAATCTTGAATTATTTTGCTGCATTTTGCATGATATATGTTCAAGACTCTACTCGAAACTTCTAAAATTGGAACATTAATTTGAATTATCACCATACGACGAATTTAGACATAGTCAAATAAAAATAACATTAATGAGATACTCCCGCATCTTCCTTCTCGTATTTCATATCTCTCTCTCTTCGGTCGATTAATCCATTTTCAAATCTAATTTTATTTGAGAATCGCAGCAAAAACAAAAAATTTTTTGGAGATAACCTACCTGAAGAAGAGATCCACAATGTTTGGAACTACTCGTCCTCTGTTCATATTTTCCGAGACTATTTGCGACGTCCTGCGAGTAAAACGTACACAACACACGAGTATTACGCAAGCGATCAGAAAATAAAATCAACACTTAAAATCCATTAAACGAGAAGTAAGTACAGTACACTCACCGTATGATGGGAATTGGAAAACTTGATAGTGGGATTGGAATAATCAGACGTGTAAGATCGATGAGTAGAGGCCCGGGCCTGAATTCGGGCCATCGCTTGCATTCGCCTCAGCATATCCGCACTTTGTTTCCGTACAATGTGACCTCTCACGAGCGCTTGAAGCTTAACCAATCCCTTTAGTGCCCTCAACGCCCTCCTCGCCTATACATACATACATATATATTATTTACAACTTGTTTTAATTTCACGCGACTAATACTCGAAATCTTTAGTTTAACATCTCTAAATTATAATAAGCAGCACGACTTTTTTCGATTCGAACTAACGGGCTCCCAGAAAATTGCATTTCAACATGTGGTAAAATGCAAGAAGATCCTAAAATTAAACAAATTTATTTAAACAGCCCAGAAAATAGAACAAATTGCTCAAAGTGCCCTGTGTAAGAGGACAAGTGAATGAATGATCCAAAGTGACAGTGAGTTGTCACAGCCACTAGCTTTGTGGGACTTCAGTTCCACACACACACACATGGGTGTGTGTGTGTGCAAGAAAAAGACTTGACCATAAAATCCAAGAAAGAGAAGATGGGATCTCTCATCCTAAAAGATAGAACGAACTCTCTTGTAATAAATTTAAGTGGGCAGAGTACTCCAAAAACTAAGTAATCCATCTTTAATTTTGTCTTTCTCATATGATTTAAGTCTAGTAACTGTGTGAATTAAGGAATAAAAGTAAACTTAATTAGTTAAAAAAAACTAAATTACGAACCAAGTACGCTCGGAAAGCCGACTGAATCCTGACAGCAGCCGCCACCGGCCGCCTCCGATCACCGCCGCCGTACGTGGGGGCGGCGCCTCTCCGGCTAGCGCCGCCGCTGGTCAGTCTGACCACCTGAGCCGCGGCGTGTGCCGCCGCGAGCGCCGCCTCCGCCACCGCCGCGGTGGCGGCGGCCACCGCTATCGCGTGCCGGTTGGCGTCGAGGCCGGCGATGTACGGACTCGACAGGGGGTCGCCGGCATGATTCTTCAATGCAACGGAGTTGTTTCCTGAATTGGAGGGAGCCCCCCACTTCTTCTTGTTATTCTCCTTCGCCGGCGAAGATTCCGACGACTTTTTGGAGGTCAAGAGTGAACGGAACCACTTACTGGTCCTACCCATGTCTCATTATAGCTATTAGTGGAGTAGATGATCAGTTGTTTTATGAGGAGGTGTTGGGGTATTTATTGCAGAGTAGGGGAGAGTGAAGACGACGCGCTGGGGTGGTGTTGTGGTGGTGGTTGGATGTTGGGGCCCTGAATTTTTATAGTAGGCGACAATTGACAGGTAATAAGAGACCTTTGCTCTCCAATTTTTTTCCATTCAAATATCTTCTTTTTAGTATTTACTAGTTTTTCACTATTCATTTTTTTTTAATTATATGATTTAAGCCATTATTATATGCCTAGAATTCCAAAATCTTTGATGAACATTTAACAATTCATAAATCATAAAAAAGCATTTCTAAATTACAATGTCGGCACATTTTTTTTAATTTTTGTGTGGGTTCTCATGAGTTGGTAGGATGCCACGTGTATATTATTCTCGATAAAATATAGTTTTGTAATGCTACATTTAATAAAGTATATACTTATATAACCCGATAATATTTTACCAAGTGTAGCATTGAACGAATCGTAAATGAATAGTAAAGAACAATAGACAATTTGAATATGAGAATTTGTTATACGGATGCAAAAAAATTAAACGATATTTAACATTTCAGTTTTGAAAAAAACACCATTTTGGATAGTGAGTATTAGAAGAAAAAATTACTTTCCTATTTTAACCCTATGGTCCCCCAAATGAAAGTGAAATATCAGAGACTGACAGAAACTAAACTCTTCACTACCTAACAATTTCCAATCCCCACACTTGCTGCAAAACACAAATCTTATTACGATTCTGATGTCCTTCTGTACAACAGAAAAGATCTCCACCTGCATTATTCAACGAGTCTAAACACGAGATATTCGGTCAAAAGAGGATCGGTTCTTTGCTCGATTCTGGGTTGAATATCAAAATCGGAACAATATTATCTCATGGATAGTAGAAAATTGTATAACCGCTAATTTAAATATTCCGAATCACCATAAACATTACATTTGTTTCGATAACTTTTTAGTATTTGACTCCCTTTCATTCACAATAAAAGGAGCGACGTTTCAAAGTTTCGATACAATATGGACTAGGTGCTATATTTACAACAGCTGCCCGTATTGCTCATGACAGCTTTCTCGATGAATTCTGGCAGACAAATCACCAGAGCATCAAGTGAGAAAAAAGAATACAACATACGTAAGAAAGAGAGACAAAATGACGAGGCAAAAACACGGAAAGAATCATAAAATAATCAAAGAAATGTGAGAAAGAAATACCTGAAGTCCTCCACATGACCGCTGTTCACAGTGCACAAGTTCTATACGAGACTCCTTTACTAGGGAAAAATGGGCTCGATTTTTAAAACCAGTTTTACAATTGTGTGCTACATATCCTGCTACAGTATATAGGCATATTGACAGGTGGAGAAGTACCGAGGAGATATCTCTTATAATGTAAATTCTAAACACCAGCAGCTCTGTATCTGTGGTTATAATGCATGAACGAAGACGAATGTGGGTGCTGGTCATCGTCCATTACCTGCACGTGCATAATGTGGGAGCAACTTTATTTGACCTCGTGGTAGAAAAAAAAAATACTACCTAATTTCTTGGTCCTAACAACTATACATTACCGGTTTCAACTGAGTGCCATTTGACATTGGATCCTGGAACTGGTTACGGATCAAAGACTCCTGCGGGGTGAATAAGTACAAGAGCAGGGGGTATTCAATTTAAATTGTCTCTATATTGTACGTTGTGATGGTACTCGTAAATGAGCTTACCTGCATAAATTGAGCATGGCTGGGAGAATGATTTTGGCTAGAGTAAAAGTTTTGAGGCTCATACATGTTAGAATTAGGCTGCTGGTTAATGATTAGATTAGGTCCTTGGTATATGCTTTGAACCATGTGATTGGCGTCAATGGTGTATAAACCCTGCAGCAGAAATAAAAATACGAGGTCAGCGTTTTGCTTGGATAAGTATTTATATGGAAAAGAATTGCAGCGGAAATTCTTGAAAATGTAACCAATTTAACCTGCGTAAGTGGACTCATTGACGGTGGTGGACTAGGAGATGAAATGTATGCAGAAGGGGGGCATGCAACAGACAAAACGGTCTCAGGTGGAGATGGGTCGCAGTGATTCAGTTGATCTTTATCAGGTATTATACATTCCGTTTCGGCGGTACCTTTCAAGACTTCAATATCCTGATCATCAAACTCATTTCTACCAAGATCTACATCGGGTAGTTCATTATCAGAAGCACAGAAAGCTTTGTCTTCCTCGAAAGATTTGAAATTCAAGATTCTTTCAATCCCTTGCATAACTTCATCGAGTTTTCTTGTAGCGAAATCGAACGCTGTGTCCGATTCGGCAGCTCTAGCAGATATTTTAATTATACTGCGGCACAGGTCTTTGTAACGAGTGGCAAGAACCTTTTTGTTGTCATTCTCTGTGGAACAATGACTTTCTCCGACGGGTAAAATCCTTGCGTCTTTTGTCCATCTTTTCAAGACGTAATAGGACGGAACAACCTTAATATTTTGATGATCAAGCACTTTTAGGGCGTGGCTGCACAAAAACCCCGCATGCTCGAACTTCATACAGTTGCAAGAAACAGTGCCATCAAGAGAATTATACATGACCGAAAAGTCCCTAGACTTTCCATATGTTTTAGCTTTGTAATCAGATCTCGTGTCCCGCTCACCACACTTGTTAATGACGACATTTAAACACTTTTCGTATTCTCTCTGAAAGACTTCAAATGCCTTAGGCGTGTAAGTCTCACTGGGATACTTCAAGAAAACTGCATTAGCCATCAAAACAGGAACATGTCTTCCCATGTTGAAAGTTGATTCCAGTTCTTTGTATCTTTGTTCATTGACCACACTCTCAAAATGCTTGAAAAACTGAAGCATTTCAGTGTCAGGGTCTAAGTAGCTTCTGAGTTTATCAGAGAAAAGCTCGACAAGATGTGTGCCATCCCTTTCAATGAAAAAAGTATTTCTCCCATATGCTACAGCCCATTTCTCTTTTTCTCTAAACATCCATCTCAGCCATGCATTGTGACGAAGGCCATGACTCTCCAGCATAGAATCCCACGCATTAATAAAATCTTCTTCCTGCTCATGACCGAAGATGCAACTCCGAAAATCAACGGCAAAAGAATCAAATTCCTTGACTACATGGCGGAGATGCTTAAGTGCAATTAGATACATCTGCCATGCACATATGTAGTGGTTTGTTTCTGGCAGTACTGCATGGATAGCTTGGACAACTGTAGCATCCTGATCCGACAAAATGAACTTAGGCTTCTTACCAGCCATCGCCTCAACAAAAGTTCTGAACAGCCATTTGAAAGAATTAACAGTGTCGTCATATAAAAAGGCAGCCCCGAAAAGTACGACCTGTCTATGATTATTCAATCCGATGAACTGAACAAAAGGACGAGAATTTGGATTTCTAGTGCATGACGTATCTAAACAAATAACATCACCAAAGTGGCCATATTCCATAATCATATTGTCATCTGCCCAAAATATGTTGCTCACTTTATCATCAGCATCAAGTTGTACAGAGTAGAAGAATGAAGGATTTAGAAAATGTTGCCTGTGGAAATAATACATAAGGCTTGCTGCATCTCCTTCCTTCATATCTCTTGTCCTTGAAGAGCTCAAAAAAATTTCATCATTTATTTCAAGGTCGTCAAAATTCTCTGGAGGGCAAAATCGTATACCTAACAACTGAAAAGATAGTTTTGACTGAATTTCTGAGTTCTTGATTGAGTCAGTTTCAGAAACTTCAGTAGAGTCCCTTTTTCCAGATAACGGTGATTCAAGTAACTTCTCAGCTTTAGTCAGGTTCACATCCTCATGATTGTGCCCCTCTTCAAATTGTGTGACAATATATTTTCGATCAGCTTGACGAGTTACTACCATGTGGGCCATGCAACCTGTTCTTGTTTCTTTGCGGTGCTTCTTCACATTAACATCTCTCTTGTCTTTCTTGCGGTGACCTTGTCTAGAACAGGTAAACTTTCTGGACATCACACGACCATGGACCTTACTCCTATTGACCCAATCTTTTCTTATACTAAATCCTACCAACTCTGCATACTTATTGTAAAATCTGTACGCTTGCTCATCTGATTCAAACTCTGTACCAATTTTGAGTACTTCATTTTCTGAGGAACGACTGGACTGATGAGCCCCATTCATATTGGACGATTTTGGGCTACGGCATTCTTGCTCCAAATTCAAATCCAAATTATTCGACATTCTAACACCTACATGCTCCTCATGTGTCATAACAACTTCGTTCCCATTCATATCCATGAGCTTCCTTCACAAGGCTGCACATATGAGCAGTAATTATATTTTTGCAGCAATAGTTAAACATAGGCATGACTCCCTTAGTTAACATTCCTACTCTTTTCTCACAAATAGATTATGAGGGTTTAGTAGCAAATAGAAAAAGACATGGAAAATAATTAGCCGTAACAGGTCTGTACACCATTAAGCAGATTTTCCGATTTCGTTCTTATGCAAACATTTCACAAGCATGCATTACTTCTAATATAGAATTTTATTAAAAAAAGAAAAAAAACATAGTTGTATAAACTACTAAGAAATATGATATATACTTACTGTAGGAACAAATTCTCATTCAAAATACATCGAGTGACACCCAAGGACAGAAAAAATAAAATAACAATGTCGGCATTCAGATTGCCAAAGAAATATTGCAAAACAATGAAGGGCTTTAGGATAAGAGTGAAAACTTGAGTTTTTATGCTCTGTTTAAAGGGTAAATAATTCTGTTAGATTTCTTGGTGGTTGTTCATAGGCCCATTCTCAGAAAAAAAATGTATCTGACCAGATTCATAGCTAATTTCTATGCTATATAACCAAAGATTATAAGTATATACCCTCTTTCCACAGCCAAAATATGTGCAAAAAGTCTCTAACTCTGCAAACCTAATTTACAGATGAATCATAAATGCAACTCCTGGTATTGAAAAGGAATGGGGAAGCTACATTCATGACAAACACAAATGCCTCAAAGAGTCAAGACTGATAAAATTACATGAATTCTGGTTTTCATTTCTCAACTTTCAACAGGTTAATTCTACCAGCCTACCAATAGCTTGAACGTTACCAGCGCGCTTATGAAATGGAAAAGGGAAAAAAAGAAGAAGATAATTTCGATTGATTTTGAAAACATTTAAAGTAATTATAACTTAGCTTAGGAGGCACTTCAAATCTTAGAATCACATAAATCTCTCCTCTTTTGGTTCATTACGCTTGATAATTTCTAGAGAAGCATGAAAACATAGTAAACAGAGCTACTTGTCTCTCCTGGGCAACAAGAATGAAACTAAGAACATGTCTTCTTTGACGACATAGTCTTCTTCAAGACTGTACAGGATCATACCCAACCTCTTCACCACTATTTTTTTTATCGCCTTTTTTAACCAATAAACTGTATATTATATAAAGTAAAACACATGGAAAATTTCGGTAGTCAAAAAATCTTACAGACAAAATACGTTACATTTTGTAATTATACATGTACGATAAGATAATGAGAACTTGTACAACAATAATGAATGCGCAAACCACAAATTCAACAATGTCGACGGACCTAATTCTAACTACTAAAGAATTCATTCATAGTTGGTAACCAGTTAGTTAATACATATATGAAATCATAGCAAAGACTCGGATTTAAAAAAAAAAAAACAAAAACTAAGCCCAAAATAAAGTCATTATTATAAATGGGAATAGCTATTCTTAAAGATAATTACCATAATCTGAAACGTATTTTTATTTCACCCTAATTGATCTCCTCTCAAAATATTAACAGCTATCTAAACCCTTAACAGCCATGTGTGTTTGCGCGCTAGCGCAGTGCGTATGGCAGGATCAGTCGGACTATCTATGTAGAGATCAAATTTAAACTACTAATCAATTTATCCCTCTTCCACAAGCAAATTCAAGTCTCTTAGTTTAAACATGAAGTTTCTGTTCTGACAGAAACGCACATAGTGATTGATGGGACTGCAATTGGATTATAAATGAGTTAGTTGTTACTTGTACCTAATGCATAAAGGAAACTCGATTATTGCAGTGGAGAAGAAGCAGCAGCAGCAGCGGATTCAAAACACAGTCGCAGTTAGCTAAGCCGCAGGAATAGTGCTTGCCGTCGACAGCGCCGCCTCCAGCAAGCGGTGGCCGGTGGTTTAATTTGCAGTGTGTAATACGCCGACAGAATTGGGGATCGAGGTGGCACCGAGGGATAGATTCTCCGAGCGGCGGTGGTGGAAAGGGTCTCCGGAGAAGAGTAAATCAGTGGATTGTTGTTTTGGGGGAAAGGAAAATTGGATTGGGGTTTTGATTTGGATTAATATAGTCCGTTTGATTTGTACGAAAATTCAACTGTCTTTCGGGCTTGCGAGTAGCGACTCTTTCATGGGTATATATAGCGGATCGGATTGTAAATGAATAGAAAGCGGGAGCGGAGCAGTAGCGATTTATCCCAAAGCAGAGGCGACTAAATAGATAGATTATTTATCTATAAAAAAAATAAACAATTGGGTAATTAAAGGCATAATTAAAATAAGATTATACAGTCTCATAAAATATCAAATAATTGAGTTTGAAGATATTAAACAAATAGAAGATATCAAATTCTTATAAATAAATAAATAAATAAATAAAATATCTTCAAATACACAATTTTGAAATATAATAAGATCGCCCCCTAAACAGTTTTGTTCTACTAGATATTAAATAATTAATTGTGTCTTATTTTATCAACTAAGCTGTGAGAATGTGTGCTTACATTTCTTGTGCAGTTTGAAAGCCACTGCACGAGGGTGGAAGTTTAGCAAGTGCACTTATATAATTGAGGACTTTTGTTATCTTATTTTATTTTTGTATCAAAAGACGGAAACAATGTTCTTTTAACATGAAAAAAGGAGTTACACATTACATCATGGTGAGTTTTTTTTTTTTTTTTGGTAGTGAAGGAATTAGGAACCACAACTAACTATATAAGTGTATTGGGCAAATCTCCCCTCTTATGCAATAACTCGTAAACTGCACGAGAGAAAATGAGTTTCTTCTAAGAGAGGACATGTTTCTAAGAAAAATAGCATCACAATTTATAGTCAAAAAAATTATACAAGAAAAGAAGGCATTCATTAAAAGTTGTAAAATATGCATTTCATGAAGATGATCCTATTAATGAAATCTTGAGTGTTCAATACTTGAATTTGATAAGAGGAGTTGAAGAACAAAAATGGATTTTAAGTTTAGTAATTTGAAAGTTAGATCATTTTTTTTCTTTTTTTGATGAGAAAGTTGGATCAAATTGAGAACTAATGTTTCGAAAAAGTACATTATTAAAAGAAATCGTTGAACTCAATTTGAATTTTTATAGGAATATTTGAAGGAGAGATTTCAAATTCATATATCTTGTGATTTGTGATTTGATGGGGAACTTTGAATTTCTAGCTCTCGTTTTAAGCTAATATTCTTTTTGGATCATCTTTGTGGATTTCATATCAAGTCCTTTTCGATTGATGAAATTGAATTCTCTTTTACGTTTTAGTCATTTTTCATTTTTATTTTCTTCGAAAAAAATATGTTATAGATAAATTAAATGAAAACAATCCATTATTATTATTATTCCATCACACTTTGCTTTATTACATGGAAATACTAAAATCCAGACATCTCTACTAGCTAGAATTTCTGGCATTATTAGCAATCAAATACATCCATGGTCCATCCTCAATTTGCTGCAATAAAACAAAATATTAAACATTAACAATATAAAAGTTAATATATATATATATGGGAGAAATTAATAATTAATTACCACAAGTGAGGGGAGGGAGATTGCACTGGGTGGGAATGCGGGAGGCGATCCTGAGGGTGCTGCATAAGCAGTCGTGGTTCACCGCCTGGAGGGCCCCACAGCAGTCGGGGCTCGGGGTGGCGGCACCACCACCTGGCACCACGAATTGAGCGCACACGTTCAGGCTTGCAAGTGTGGAAGCACAAGTACTTTGTGCCTGAGTTCGAGTCATAATTTGGGTTTCATGAGCCAATAGTACCACTATTATCATAACAACTAGAGGGAAATAATTATATTTCATTTTGCTCTACTATTTGTTATTTTTGTGCTTATTATTTTGTTTTGTTTTTTGAATTGATGATCATTCAAGATATATTTAAAGTTCTATATATAGTTATCAAATGGGAAGGTGTGTGTGTGAACTACATTTTGCATGAGTAACCTAATTGATATAGGCCAATTTGTGTGTCACTACTTTTTAATAGTCATTTTTTAGCTTTACACGGAAATTAAAGATTTCATTAAATGTGGCTTGATTTAAGTAAGATGTATAATTTTAGACTGAAATGCCCTTATTACTAATTAATAAAAGAGAGTGATGGAGAGAGGTTATAAATGTAAAATTGATAATTATATAAGTACTCAGTATTGAAATTCTAAAGTGACAGATAATATAAAATATTTTTTTTCTTCTAAAAAATAATAGATATTATTGAAGTACATATTAAGAAAATTATGCAATGATATATTTTCTCTCCATATAAATATTAATTAATGGTAAAGAACAAAATTTATTATAAGAAAATAATTTTGTCTTGAAACTATTAGAAGACAATATGAGAGAACGCAAAGACCCTCAAAAGAAGCAATGGAAGAAGGAATAATAGTATATTTTTTTCCAAAAAAAGAGAAAAAAAAAATAAAAAAGGAAAAAAAATGTATGAGATGTTATACATGGTGAAAAGTACGAGTTATATTGCACCATAGATCAACACAAATAATTATCACTATGCACGCGCACATATGGGTTGTGTGTGTTATTATGTATAGATCAACGGTGCATGATCACCCGGTGTATTTCATCGAGTATAGCATCTACAAAACCGAAAAAGAAAATAAATAGAGGACCATGATTGGCTTAACATAAAATATAATATCAAGTTGTGAATCAAACTTGGATTATAGAACAATTGAATCTGTGCCAAATGGCCTTGATTTACTAATCCATTTCTAATTCCAATGCAAAATAGTAACCTAGGTTTGTTAATTGTGTCTATAAATTTTAATTAAGAAACTTAATACTTCATCAACCCAAAGTTTTGTTTTGATCAAGAATAAAGTCGTACAAAACTTTAATTAAATAACAAAAGATAAATAAATAAAATACACAAATAGATTAATATTGATCAATTCAAATAAACCAGACCCTCAATTCACATTTTAAGGCTAGACAAAGAATATTGATAAGCATCAAGATTGAAGATCCTGTATATGTAATAAAATTAATTAATACATGTAATAAAATTACTATTATTATTATTATTATTTTATTAATCTGCAGAAACTGGAGAAGTCCAATACAGTTTGACTGCAAAAAGAAGCTTCTCCCTCTCCAATGGACCATCTTCATGGTCAACGATTTGACTATCCCAATTCATCCCATCTGCAATTCTCTTCACCTTCACCAAAGTGTCCACGTCATCCCTTATTATTACACTTCCTTCTGGTCTCAATATTCTATCCATTTCCAACATTATATCTTCCATTTCACACCTACATATATATACATTTACAAAATAATAAAAAAGAATTAATTAATTTTTTTTTTGGGAGGGGTAATATAGTAATAACGTACACCGAGTAAATTGATATATTTCGATTTACCTGTCCTTGTATAGTGTAAAAACCGAATCGGCGTGAATGAGATCGTACGTTCTAGGGTACGTCGACATTGCTTCGCACCTGCACGAGATATATTTACATAAGGACAATGCAAGTAAAAGTTTGTAAAGATTAATTATGATTTTATTGCATTTACTACCCCCTGCATTATACCGAATTTGCATTGGGTCCACCTATGGTGCGATTTTAGGGGGTAATTTGCTAATAAAATCGAATCATATGGGGATTTCGCTAATATTTATAACACATGGGTAGTTTTTTGACAATTAGAGTAAACACATGGGTGCTAAATGCAATAAATTAAACCCGATTAGTTTTACGTACCAGCTTTGATATGTTCCAATTAGTCCCCTCTCGTAAATAACACCGAGCGTGTTGACCTTAGCTTCGACGGGGACCACATTCATGACCCAAAGAGGATCTTCGATCAAATTAGCGGCAAATCCGCCCAAGAAGGCGTTCATGTCTAGAATGTTCCGGTACCTTCCAGCTTGTCCGAGTTGGTTATTAACCGTCTTGTAATAAGAGACTCTCCTATTCCATAGTTTCAAATCTTGCTCGAAAGTTTCGGGTGTGACTCCATTTATAGTCCCCTTACTAATCCTAGGAGGTATGGCGTTTAACCGCTTCGGCCACTTTTCTAGCTCCCCGCCCGCAACTTCTTCGCTTCTAGAAACTTCCGGCAATGGGGTCAAACATGTTTCCAACTTTGTATACCTATAAAAAAAATCGTCCAATTAAGATGCACGGAAAGAAAACCGATATGATATATATAATGTAAGTATTAATTATATTTAAAGAAAAAACAAACCAAGCGTTATCGGGATTGGGAAGGCTACATAACGGAGGGTTCGTGGTGGTTTTCTTCAACTTATTGCAATTTAAATGATTGAGTGGCTTTTGCCATATAGCGATATCATCCTTTTCGATTAACTTCTTCCAACACAAACCCTTGGCTACGTTCTCGATTTGCGTTTGCTCTTCATTCAAATCCTCCCTCGACCTCTCCCACCCTTTCCAGTATTTCTTCCAACGGATCGGTGGACCGGATAGTATCCAGTACCCGCCCGGCCTCAAAACCCGGTCCACTTCAATCAAGTACGCTCCATCTACACAGAAAAACATATATATAGCCACAATTATATTCAACCACGGTTTTTAAATTTATTAACGTGAAGTGTGAAATTACCATTTTGACCCCACGGAATGAGGCAACGGGAGCAATGAGCCATGTCGAAAGCCCTAGAAGGATACGGTAGCCTCTTGGAGGCAATTACACCGAGAAGTGCCGGAACTCCTCTCTCCAAAGCGAATTGCACTTGCGCTTCGTGTGTATCCCTTGGCGCGAAGGATATCGGGAGAATATTCCGCGACATAAGATACGCTCCCCAACTCGCAACCTATAATTAAATTCATTATAGTATGAAAAGATTAATTCACTCTGTAATTAAGATGCAATTAACTAAGATTAAACCAAAAATGGGAGCTAAATTAATTATATTTCTTTAACTTCATTTCATCTTCATTACATGCGAATCTTATATCTCCAATAATAGATAGGAATATTGCAGAAAATAAAAAGCTGGTGTATAACTGTAAAGCTCCTCATATATATATATATATATATATATATATATATATATATATATATATATATATATATATATATATATATATATATATATATATATATACCAAATATGGCATGTAACATCTACTAGAATTTAATTCAATTTATTGACACCACACTAGGAACCGGTCCCTAATTAATTACCCAAATAAAACTATATATATACAGAAGTCTTCCAAAAGTACATGAAACCCAAGAGAAAGATACAAAACATTGCACAAGGAAAATGTCACCTCAATTGAAAAAGCAAGGTCTATAAAATAAATAAAAATCAAAAGTACACCCTAAAATTAGTATGGGATAAATTATTTTATTCTGAAAAAAAGATATAATCATTTCAAAGATGATTGCTTGCTATTATTTATAAAAAAATTTTTTTTTACATAATTCCAAATTAGGGGCGGGTCCAGACACTTTTATAAGAGTGGACGAACTAATTTAAAAATAATACATCGATTTTTCTTTAGAGTTATTAAAAAAATGCTTTTAAATAAAAATATATATATTTTTGTAGTATTATTTTATTGTATTAACAAACAGAAAAAATATCTAAATTTACACAAGAGAATAGAGAAGAATCAAAAGCTTGGGGGGCAAAATCATATATTCTCAAAATATTATGCAAAAGTTGTAATTAAAAAAGTTGGATTTGTTATAATTTATGAAGAATAAAGTTTTATATTAGTTCCAAATAGAACCCATCAAAAGTTTACCTCTAATAAAATGAATAAAATTCAAAATAATTAAATAATAATAATAGGTGGGTAATTATTTATTTATTTAATTTAATTTAAAAAAAAAGGGCAAACTAAGCTTACCCCACAACCAGTATCAATGGCAGTTCTGATAGAGCCATCTTTGAGATTAATCAACTTTCCGATATCGTCAATGTAAGCATCGGCGCCGTTGGGGAACATGGTACCGCCGCCGGGGAATCTGAACCGGTCGCCCTCGAATCGGATCCAGTTCTGTACCGCTTTCTCGACCGTCAATTCCTTGTGGGGCACATTGGCGTACCACACCAGATCCCTGCTCGCCGGCCACTTGAACGGGTTCTTGTACCCGTGCGGCGCCGGCACCCTGCATTTCAGGAGCTCCTTCTTCTTCTCCGGGCAGTGCCTCTCCCTGTATATCAGCTTGTCCCGAGGGAATTTCAGAGACCTCTTTGGGTCCTCGCACGGCGTGTACTCACTGTACTTGCCGCTGCATGGTGGGTAGGGTTTCACGGCGGCGCCGCCGTCCGAGGCGGAGTGGTGTGTGGCGAAGTCTAGTTTTTTCGTGGTGTTGTTGGTGGTGGTGAAGCAAGGGAGGGTGGTGCCGAGGTTGGTGGTGGTGGCGGCGCCGCCGCCGTGGTGCCAGACGCCGATGAGGTAGAAGAGAGAGCAGAGGACGGTGACGATCGCGAGGGAGTAGAGTTTGGATTTTCTGAGGTAGGCGGCGCCGCCGCCGCCGGCGGCGGCGGGTTTGGAGAGTGGAGTGTAGTGTGGTGGGGTTGAACCGCCCATTTTTTTTTTTCTCTGCCTCAGCTCAGTTTGAATTTCTCTCCCTCTCCTATAAATGTGAAAAATGCCAAACTTTATTATATATCAGTTTATAGCAACAAAAGTACAACTGGTGGAGGTGTATATATATATATATATATATATATATATATATATATATATATATATATATATATATATATGTGTGTGTGTGTGTGTGTGTGTGTGTGTTGGGGGTGGGGGTGGGGGCGGATTTGATTGTTAGAGATTTTAAAAGGGGCGGTGTTGATTGTTGGAGATTCAAGTTGCACATGTGGGAGGAGAGTCGGTTTCTATGTGATTATGTGTAAATTTACTGTTAACAGTTGTTATTTAGTGTAAATAACTCGATCGATCGATACGGTGTAGCATCTAATTTTCCGTATCGTTTGAGAGTGAATTATATCAAACCGAACGAATTATAAGGAACACTTTTGTTTGAAATTGAAATAGCCATAATAGAATAATCAAAGGGGAGGAAATTAAAGAAGAGTACAACTTGTTGAAATTGTATATATATATGAGATAAATACATACTACATAATTGACAATATAAGGTTGAAGTTCACAAGAAATCGTATTAATATATGGGTTGTTAAAATAAAATATTTAGATATTTTGTAAAATTCAACTATAAAATGTTCCACTTAATTATCTATTATTAAAAGGCACACCATTCATTATTTATTTAAAAGCTCAAAAGTCTTGATACTTTATGTACTAATAAAATATTTGAATTGAGCTACAAAGTACAGTGGAGGTTTAATTTCGACACTTATTTGACCATGTTTATGTGGTTTGAGTTTGTTATTTCTCGATATTCAGGGTCACAATCGAACATCACGAACGCTTGTGTATCCATTGAATGCACTATAAAAATCAGAATACGTATTTTTATTATTATTAATTAATTTCAAAATGACGGATATAACCCAAATTCCTACAAATACAAATTCTTGATCTAACTCTCTACCAGCACCCCGAATTACTTATTGAAAATGAGAATACAAAATATTAATTATTATTATCTCATTTATTTGAAGAGTGATTCAAGGGTGGGAAAGGGAGATTTGACCTTAATAATTGAACTGTTATATATATATATAAAATTAATCAATTATAGAATACTATAATAAAGAGTAAGCAAAAGAAGTTGACAGAGCAACAGTGAAAGAAAAAAAAAATGTATAGATATTTTTTTTTTTGTCGAGACTAGTAATTATTATTATTTCTCTAAAGGACAAAAGTTGGGTTTTATTAATTTATAACCACATTAAAATAGAATATATTTAAATAATTAGAAAATAGAAAGTGGTTCGGGAGAAAAATAAATGGGGCCCAGAGCAAATTAGATCCTGTCTGAGATTAGCAATTGTACCTTATGTCATTGTCACTATTTTACTTGTGAGATTCAGTGGGTTCAACTCTCTGCCAGGTCTTATCTGTTTCCTCTTTTTTTTCCTTTTCCTTTTTTTTTTTAAAAAAAATAATAATAATAATTAATAATTGTATTTAATAAAAATATATGACGTGGCAAGTTGGCGAGCATTTAGTACAATTTAAAGTGTATGAAGCATGTCATTTTGAAGATTTGCGTAAGCTTATTCACTCTTTTTTTATTTTAATAATTATATTATAATCCTTAAAATATAAAGAGTATATTACAACCGCCTTGAGGTATGGTCAAATTATGAAAAACCCCCTCCTATTTGGATAATTACAACCACTCTTCAACTATAAATATTTTTACGCGTTCATCCTTGCAGTGTCAGATTTAGTTGAATATTCTAGATTATATGTAAAATTCTCAATTTTGTACCCATTTTATCCCATTCGACCTCCACGTTTTGAAGCAAAATGATCATAAGATGTGTTTTTTGGCTTTTATATATATCAGATTGCGGTGCATCAGAATCTGCATTTTTGCACTAAACGAGTACGAACTAGAGAGCATTCCACAGAATCTAGAAGATTCTGTTGAATTTGGCACCATAATTATAATGGACATGCAAGAAAATTCATAATTAATGGAATAAATGTAAATATACAAACATCATAGATTTTCTCGTAATCTGTGAATCTTAGTGGTGTCTGTAATTTACTCAAATATAAATGATACTTAGTGTTGAGAAAATTACACCATTTTTCCTTGGGTGAATTTTTTTGGTAAAGATGCACCAGTTAGTTAGTTCCCATTAATTGAATTGAATTAGGCAGTTAGCCTCTCTATTAATTACTTCATTGGGAAAAGATTTAATTTAATTTAATTTATGCATTCGTAATAAACTTGGATTAGCGTGCAAATTAATTTAAATAAAATCCTGATTCTTCGGATTCCAGATCGAAATCACCGAAAAACAAAGTCATGTGGTGATGTACATTATACGTATAGTTAATACTTAATAGTATAGTAAAACGAAGTAGATAACTCGATAGAAGAAAAATATGTTTGTTTAAAGCATTTGATATTTGAAATTTAAATTATACATCTTGAATATGGTTTTAAAATCTTATAAAATTATTTAAGACCTATTTGTTTTTTAACAAATTAATTAGATTTTATCACTAATTTAATATAGCGACAATAAAAAAAATGAACTCTCAGAAAAAAAATTAAAAATAATAATAATAAGCGAAAATTACAAACACCCCTGAGGTATGGCTAAATTACGAAAATCCCTCTCTTGTTTGGGTAATTACAATTACCCCTCAACTATGAATCTTCTTACACGTCCACCCTTGCGGTTTCAAATTTAGTGGAATCTTCGAGATTATATGGAATATTATTACTTTTGTACCTATTTTATCCCATTCGAACTCTACATTTTGAAGCAAGATGATCATAATATGTGTTTTTTGCTTGTATATATCAGATTCTGTATTTTACACAAAATGAGTACAAACTAGAGCACATTTCACGAAATCTAGATGATTATGTTGAATTTGACACCATAAGGGTGAAGGTGTAAGAAAAATCAAAGCTGAGGGGTAGATGTAATTATCCAAACAAGAGGGGTTTTTTCGTAAATTGATCATACTTTCAGGGAGGTGATTGTAATTTACTCTAATAATAATAATTAGCGGCAAAACACAAATTAAAATATTGTTATACACAACGTAACGTATTTAATGATAGTTATTTATACCGTCACGATGATTACGTCACTAATACTATATTTTTCTTACAACGAAAGTAAATTGTTCGCGCTATTATATAAAAAAAGTGCTCACTTGGTGCCTGGTGGCATTAGCCCGTTGCGGCGTCGATGTTCGACCAATACATCAAGAGACGATTGATTGAGTTACACGTGGAATTTTCAAGAAACGAAACGTAATCGACATTTATTGTCTTAGCTTATCGAACGAGACAACAATCTCAGAATCGAATCGTCATCAACTTTTGCAATTGAATTGCACACTTCGAAGAAATACAACTTTATCGAACCATATCGAAAACGACGATTACGGAACATAACATCCACATTGTTTTCTCCTATATACCCTAAAAAAAACTTTCCATCTTTTCACAATCAATGCTCAAATATAATGAGCATAAGCATTAGCTATAGGTTTAAATACATTTTACACCCCTTAAGTATAGCATATGTAACATTTACCCCCTTAAAGTATCATTTACCCTCTGAACATCTATTATTTTATATTTTAAAAATTATAATAAATAATAAACATAACAATATAATAATTATCGAATCATAACAAAATGCAAAGTAATAAAAATTGAACTATTGAAAAAATAGTAATATATATTGCATAATAATGAATGAACATACGTTTTTTAGAAATTAATGAACTAAAATAAATTTAATAGCTCAAGATTACTATAAGTTATGCATTGATTTTTAAAAATTTATCGATTTCAATATATACGATTAATTGGTCCAACAACAATTAGATGTTATTTATTGAATATGTACCACCATCGCAGTATCATGTTTTTAAATTTTAAAATATTACATTTTTCAATATATTTTTATTTGTTGTATAATTTAATTTTTCTTTAAGTTATTCCTTTTAATATATTTTTTAAGGTATTAGAATTTAAAAGGCATATTAAATTGTGTTTGAGAGGGTAAGTGTTATAAATTATACTTTAGGGGGCTAAGTGTTACAAATGGTATAGTTTAGGAGTGTAAAATGTATATATTTAACCCTTAGTTATAACTTATAAGTAAGAGAGACCATTAATTATTAATCAATATGCTAATGCAATCAATTATTTAAATTCAAATAGTAACAAATCTAGCTAGGAGACACAAAATATAGAGCAATTATTAACCATTCATTTGCTTCTCTCTTATTCAAACCAAAAATAAAACATCTCTTAATTAACTCCAACTTAACTAGCTAGTACTTAACCAAACTACAAACCATTTGCTTATTAATTAATTTATCTTAATCCATTTTCTTACAAGCTCTAGGAATTAGGTCAAGAGGCTTCTTCTTCCTCAGTGCAAGAAGGTACACCTCATCCATATCGAGCTCGCTCGGATCCTCGTAACCCGGAAGAAACCAATCAAACTCGTGAACCAAACACGCCACAACATAAGGAACTTTCCGAGCGGCCATGTACAATCCCGGGCACATCCTTCTGCCCGATCCGAACGGGATGTACTCAAAGTCTTTCCCCTTGAAGTCCACGCCCGAATCCAAGAACCGATCCGGATCGAAACGGGTCGGGTCGGCCCATACCGACGGGTCGCGGGACATTGCCCATGTGTTGATCATGACTTGAGTCCCCTTCGGGATTGTGTAGTCCATCACTTTGCATGTTTGGATCGCCTTGTGGGGGAGAAGAAACGGGATTGGAGGGTGCAATCGTAGCGATTCCTTTATGCATGCTTGTAGATACGGAAGATCCATAACATCCGATTCCCTAATCACGGCTTCGTTTCCGATTTTGGTAGCGAATTCGTCGCGGAGTTTGGACATTGCGTGTTTGTTTTTTATCAGATCCGAGAACACCCAAACGATCGTCGTCGCTGTCGTGTCCGTCCCCGCAAGAAACAATTCCTTAAAAAAAAAAAAACTCAAATTAAATTTGATTGTAATTATATAAATAAATTAAAACCACGATTAATTTAATTACCAATAACAAGTGGTTGATATGATTTTCGGTGAGACCGATTTCGAGTAAAGAATCGAGGAAATCTTGTTGAGCCCGAATGATTCCTTGACTTCTTTGTTCTCTTCTTTGATGGAGAATTTTCTGCCACATTGTGAAGATTTTGTCATTAATAATTCTAACCTTTTTCTGCAGGCCCTGAATATCCCAACCGTTGATTATTGGGAAAAGATCCGCCAGATTAACGGTGGCCAGCAAATCCAGGTACTGCCGGGTCAGCTCCTTGAACTCAGACCCCTTACGGCCCGACCCGAACCCGAGCCCGAGCCCGAAAACATCCTCGGAGAACAAGATATTAGTCATCGTGTTCAACACCACGTCGAGTACAACCTCGCTCATGTTCACGAGCTGGCCTTCTCTTGCATGCAGATATCTCACCATGTTTAACACGTTTGCTTCTCGGATCTTGGCCTGAGATTGGACGGCCTTGGTTGAGAAAAGCCCGGCCCGACAAATGGACCGCATGTACTTCCACTGCTCGTTGCACTCCCTGGCGAACCCGACGGCGTACTGGTTCACCTTCGGGCTGGAGGCGGGGTGGGTGTACGAGAGGTGCCTGGCGGACAGGTGGCAGTCGTGGGTCTTCAGTATCTCCGCGGCGGCGCTCGCGGTGGAGCCCACCACCACCAGCCGCGACCCGAGACGGATCGACATGATCGGCCCGTAGGTACGGGCCATTCCGGCGAGCTTCACGTGCTGGTTTTTGCCCACCTGGAGGAAGTTTCCGATGACGGGCCACGGGTACGGCCCCGGCGGAATCGCCGCCGATGTTCGCCGCCGGAAGTACAGCTTTATCACGAAGATCATCGCAAAGAAAGAGATGATCAAGAAACTTGGATTCATCATGGAGTACATAACTTTTTTTTTCTGGGTCGGAAAATTCAGAAAAAAACTATTGTATATAAATATATATATATACACACCGCGGGTTATATACATATATATATAGAGGGGAGGTTTGTTTGATTAGGGTTGTAATAAAACCGGGGAGAAATTAATTATAAAATGGCGGTTTTGCAGCGCGTGAGTGCGCGTGTGGTGTTAATGGTGCCATTTGAAGACAAACAAATGTTATGGTGGAGATGTGTACGTGTAGTTGTATGCATGCTAAGGTAGGCTGTTTTTGTAGCAGCTGTCATGGAATTTTGAATTTGTTTTTTCTTTTTTTTTTTTTTTTTGAAATTTAAATTGGAGTTGTTTCTTCTGATTGCTGATGGAAGAAAATGACAATCGATTCCAACAGAAGAATACTAATATAGAGAGCTATTACAGGTGGAGCTCTACTCATTTTTGTACTACACACACGTATTACACACACATATACATACATATATATATGTATACATACGCACAGACTTAATCTAAAGAACTAGATGATGATCTAAATCATTTTTATGGAAAATGGGGTTCGTTTTAAAATAGTTGTCGTTTAATTAATACAAAAAAAAAATGTAAATTAATACAAATAAATTACAATTTTCACCGCTTTATAAGAATCAGTATTGATAGAATTTATGTAAAAAAGAAAATCAATTATATTAATGCAATATTGGTATTCGGAAGTGATACTTAGCTTGTTGATCCATTCCAAAATAACTGTCGTTTAAGGTTTCGATTGGGTATTAAAATGTAAAGAAATATGCATTGATTTTAGAAAAATATATGTTTGATAGAATTTTAGAAGTCACAAGAACAAATATGAAAGAAAAAAATGATATTCTAAAGTGACAGATAATATATATAAAAGAAAAAAATCAAATCGACAAGTAACATGAAAATATGGAGTAGATAGATATCCTGGATTGCATCGGCCGGTACCGGAGTTGGGTAATTAATTTGGGGCTCTTTGAGAAAACCCCCTCACTACTTTTTTTAATTGAGGGAGGCCCAAAATATTTTAGTCCATTTGAGAAAAGTCCACACCCATTTTCAGCTATTACATTTTCCAGCTTTACCCCCGCCCGCCACCTCATCACTGGGTCAGCACTCCAGGATTTTTTTATTTTTTATTTTTTCCGTTTTTTTAATCGACTATGAAGCATAGTCGATTAGTCTTAAATCGACTATGCTTCATAGTCGATTAAGGAAAATCTTTATTTTTTTAATTTTTTTTTTGTTTTTAATTTTGTTTTTAATTTTTTTTTTGGTTTTTTTAATTTTTTTCTCAATCAGGTCTATTAATGCATAGTCGATTAAAATTTTAGCTATTAAAAAAAACAAATCATAAATACAAAAATAATGCAAAATTAACTATATTTAAAAAAATATACAAACATTGTAATTGATTTATATATTGGAATCAATAAACAAAAAATCAAAAAAAAAATAAAAAAAAAAATTAACAACGGGAGTCGGTTAACCTTAATCGACTACTGAACATAGTCGATTAAGCCTTAATCGACTATTGAACATAGTCGATTAAACAAACGTAGTCGATTAAGGCCCTGCCTGCGCGAATTTCTTTTTCTACGCGAATTCAGCAAACTCATTGCAATTTTCCACCCAAAACCGCCGCCGCCAGCAGACCCATCGCAATCCTCCACCCAAAACCGCCGCCACCAACAGACCCATCGCAATCCTCCACTCAAAACCGCCCCCACAACCATCATTACCATCACCATCCACGCACACATACGCCGCCGATAGCAGACCTATCGCAATCCTCCACCCAAAATCGTCGCCGGTAGCAGACCCGTTGCTCAGAGACGAGCCTTATATGGCATGGGTCCTGTTCCGATGTAAAAAAAAAGAGAGAGAGAATGGCATGGGTTAGGGTAATAAGGGTGGTTTGGGGATTATTAAATAATATATGGGTAGAATATTAGGTAAGGGGGTTTTCACTAATTATTTTTGGGAGGGGGGGTTTTCTTAATTCATTTACCTAGATGAGGGGGGTATTGCTAATTATCCCAATTAATTTATCGGTGTTTTTTGTTGACATATGTGATTAAATGTACATTAATAACTCCACGTCAGATTCTTTGTCTTTATCATGACAACCTAATCTAATCTCTTCTTCACACCATGAATTCATATGAGAAGGAAATAAAATAAAAATTAAAAATAAAAATAAAAATCTTATCTCGGAATTAATAAAAGAATAATATTATGTTCATATTTCTATTATGGTATGCATTTCTCAATATTTGGTATACCAATCATGTTAGGGATGATTCGGGATACGTGTCGGTTTGGTACGATCCGTACCAAAATGTACCCTCGTACGGACTATGAAAATGCTCGCTAATTTTCGATATATATGGTACCGTACCATTTCTTTATCGATTAATAGGACAATCGATTAATAGATCAAATTGCTTTTAATACGATAATTAAAAGATATTTTTACGAGAGGGCAATAGTGTTAGAGTGTACATAATGAGCAATAATACTCCGATTATGTCGTTCTCGTGTATTATACTATTGGTAAGTGTAGTCGGGTAAACGTATAAAGGAGAACGGGAGATGTCCCTATGTTTCCGTACACTACTCCAATTGCAAGTTAACGTACTTCCGATTCATGTTTCTGTACGATGAAGTCTTGATAATTCGACGCATGTTTATGGGATTTATTCAAGATTTATTTCTACAAAATCTACTCTAGATTTGTTGTTTAAGGTTTAACACACACTCTCTCTCTGGGGCTCGTGTGTGTATCTCTTCGTTTAATTAAAATTGGCCCTTGAACATCTTTGAATGTCACTTTCTTATTTAATTTTGCAGAACTTATATATCACTGCACTAAAATCACCATCATCTCATTCCAATTCTTAGGTGGTGTTTGCAAAACCTTATTTAAAAGCAGAAGTTAGTAATTATGAATTCAGTTGATATTAAGTGTTTATTTTTAAAATTTAGGAGTGTTTTCAAAAGAATTGAAAAATAAACTTAAATAGAAAAGCATGTCCATAAATATTTTAAAAATTATAGCTTAAAACAGCTTATTTTATGAGAAGCAACTTGAAAGTTGGTTTTGCATACACCTAAAAACTAATTATGATATTAAAAAAAAAACTCATAATCTATTTTTGCAAAAGCTTTTGAAAACACCAACTTAGTAGAGAAAATAAAAGAATTAGTGCTCGAAATCATCTTCAAAAGTTAATATATATCTTGATATATTAATTTCTTTGTTTAAAAATTCTCAAAAAAATGATGTAGGGTACACTTGCCATAAGATATATAACTTCAGGGTGAACTTTGCCACTTTTAAAATGTCAGGGGTGAAAATTGGTAATCAGGATAATTCTGGGGTTCAAAACGCAATTCACCCCATATCTGATTATCGTTATTTTTATTTCTTTTTAACCAAAAAATCTGATCACAGCTGGTAATTTAAGAAGGCTGCCTCAATTCAGAATTACCAGAGCATTTTTTTCTTCCAAGACAGAAGTCAAGTGGAGCCCTGTTTTCCCCACTCCTTTCTCTCTGTTCCCACTGAAATTAAACTAAATTAAATAAATAAATAAATAATATAATTTTTTTTATTATTATTATTATTTAATTTTCATTTTTCAGTTATGCCTTTTTCTTTCCTTTTCACTTTGCTCTTTTACTTCACTGCGAGAGGCGCACACACACTCGAGCAAAGAGGAGATACTTTACAGTGACAAAGGGGGGGCAAAAATCAAGAACCCATTTTTACCAGCTTTCACAAAATCCCTAGAGGTGATTTAATTCTGCAATTTCTATCTAATTTCAAGAATCCCATTAATCTTTAAATATTTAAGTTTTGGTATTTATGGTTTATCTTTAATGTTAAATCTTTTGCCCATCTCAAGAAAAAAAAAAAAGATCTTTCTTCTTGAATTCTGATCTACTCAGTATGTAAGCAAGATCTTGTTTCTGCATGTTCTTGTTTTTCTCTCCCTTTGTAATGGTTGCTTCAGTGTGTGTGTGTGTGTGTGTGTGTGTGTGTGTGTGAATTGGGAATTTGCCTGTGTGTACTGAAATTAGGTTTATTTGTTCCCATTATAAATTGTGAGTCTCCAAGTAACAATCTTTATTGAATTTTTGGTGTAAAGAACCTAACTTTGTTGTACTCTTGACACTAAACTACTGAGATTAAGATAAACTATTTTATGTATCTAATCATCACTCAATGTGAGTTTTCTATATTTATTACATTCAGAATCCATGTTTCTTGAAATTTGTTATCGTCATCGTCTTGTCTTAAAACCGATTTATTTACGAGTTTTTAGTCATGATTTTTTTATCTGCTGCTCCAGAAACAGGATTATTGTTCAAAGAGAGGGGCAAATTGAAAAAAAAAACGTTACGGAAAATGATGAATAACGGGGTCAATAACCGTAATTTGACTACTCCGTCACCGGCTGAAGTTGCCGAACATCTCAAAGATATTTGCCCCGAATTTGGCGATCTTAATGTCGAAGAAGTTCTTCTAATGCAGGTAGGTCCACTAAAAAATTATATAAAATCTACTTTCCTTAACAGCTAAAGAAAAAAGGTGTAATCTTTGTCAAATGACAGGAAAGTGCGTTTCTATATATTGAGAACAATAAACGGAACAGGGGTGTGGGCCCCCCCGCCTATGGTCATCAGAGTGGCAATAGTAGTTTTGTTTCGAGAAATGAGGATGAGTCATCGAGTAGAGCAAGTCACGAAAATCAATTGGCTCTCGATGAAGCCTTTGCAAGAGCATTGGAGTTGGGGGAAGACTTCAATAATTTATACGTTCACGAGAATGGTGTCAGAACAGTTGGTAATTAAATATTTTATAAGATTTTATTTTTTATACTGAAAAAAAATTAAATTGTTTTAAGATTATTTGACCTCAATTTGATGTGCAGATAACAGAGAATCGACTTCGAGAGATACGCCTATTAGGGTACTTTGCATACTCATCTCCACTTAATGGTCATTAATTTGTACTCTGTGAAGTTAAGGTTTATTATAATTATATATATATATCTATTACAGGCTGAAAGTCGAAACATAAGACAAGACGAATTTGATCCTGACACGATGACTTACGAGGTTGGTCGTGTCTGAAATCTGTGATATTATTCTTCGAAGTTATATGTTTTCTTGATTTTGTTTTTTCGATTTTGTAGGAATTGCAATCACTTGGAGAATCTGTCGGTAGCGAGAGCAGAGGACTTTCAGCAGATCTCATCTCGCGTTTACCGACATTCAAATACAAAATCGGTATCTTCTCAAAGAAAAAGAAGAAAGAAAAAGTAGAGTATGATTTCTCCAACCCAACATCTGAGTTTTTGTATGGATTATTGTAACCACAATAAATATTGTTAAGTTTTATAGCAAGCTCGTAATATGGAAATTTTTACATATCTTCGGAACTTGATAAATGCTCCGATTTCAAGAAGATAAAACTAAAGCTCTCCTAGGACGGTGCTAATATTTCAAATCATCGACTTATCGATCTTCCGTTAACTAAACTACTATCAATCAATTATTGTGGGAGTTTTTCTTATTTAATATTTTTTATTACATTCAATTGTTAGGTGTGTGATATGCTGTGCCGAATACAAGAACGGAGCCAAGTTGACAACTTTGCCCTGTGCACACCAGTATCATTCACAGTGCATCACTCCTTGGTTGCAGCAAAACAAGGTAATTCTTATTTATATTGTCCCGAATTCCAAGATTATTTGTCCTAATTCCTACGAGGAAGATAAATTAAACTTGTAAGAAAAAGAAAACATTCGTTGATATCAATCCGCTTTTTTTTTTTTTTTTTTTATATATAATTATTTACAGCAATGCCCGATTTGTCAGAAGGAGGTGCAAGACGAGTAGTTTATATCTGCTAAAAAAACAACATCCATCTCTTCGATAGATGCCCATCTGATTTTCCGTGGCATTATTATGATAATTAAAATGACGAAATCAACCCAGTTTTCAGGTTGAAACAACTTCTGTAAAGGCAAAATTTTTCTTTATTATCTGCTAATGTATATGTATAGAGATGGTTTCTTGACTTTGTAATAGTGGGGTTCGTTTTCTTCATGAAGTCTCGTGGCGAATTTTGTATTAGAAAATTTGGTCTTTGTCATGTCGTATACTATGAAGATGCATCGACTATGTACGACTTATATTTCCAGATGTTACGAAGCTGAATGATTCTATGTTACACTAGATGAAGTACATCGCATAATAATATAAATAGAATTATATGCGCGTTCTCAAAAGTAAATACCAAAATGGCTGACGCAATTAGAATACGAAATCACAAATTAACGACTCTAATACCAAATATCGACTTATTGTCAGTAGGTTACACTTGCAAGAAGCTATAGGGTGGTGGACAAAACCCACAAGCATGAACCAATGTTCCCGTAAAACTTGCAACTCAGACTCCATAATGGGAGATAAAAGAGAAGCAAAATAAAAATCATAAAGTAACTGAAACAGCAGCCTGTACATACGTATATCCTTCAACTCGCGCTTCAAAAAAAAAAAAAAAAAAAAAAAAAAAAAAAAAAAAAAGACTCCACCGAAACCTCAGTTCGATTCGCTCACCATACCATAAACGAACACACTACATTAGTCATCACACCTTACCAGTTGAAGTCGATGTCATCACTAAAGAAGCCGTTTTCTAGGAACTCGTGGGAAATATCCGAAGCAATTTGATCCGAGTAATTTGAACTCTGCGGCAAATCCGATGCCTTTTGCCCAACTCCAACATTATTATTATTATTATTATTATTATTATTATTATTATTATTATTATTATTATTATTATTATTATTATTATTATTATTATTATTATTATTATTATTATTATTATTATTATTATTATTATTATTATTATTATTATGACCGCCATGAGCGGGAGATTCACTGTTTGACACAGAAGCACCTCTAAAACTATTGTCTATGCTCGGTGGTTGGTCATGGGCCCCACCAGATATATTGCCACCTGTACTCTGAAAAGGAATGTTCTGCTGAGGAACTGCTCCTCCGTTATTCTTCTTGCTCAAATCATGAAGATATTGCTGCATCATTTGCTGTTGAAGTGCTTGGTTTCCTCTTTGCGGAGGCACCGTTTGATTGTTTTGCTCCAGTGAGGAGCCACTCGCATTCCCATACAGTGAGTGCAGCTGCTGCAATTGCTGTTGATTAGCAGTACTGTAAGCAGAAAGTA